>JAGFVP010000095.1:26439-95861 GCA_021031095.1 Bathelium albidoporum | reverse complement strand
AAGTAGCCGGAGCCAGCAGTATTCTAGTCACTCTTGAGTAATCTGTGTCCCGGTGTAACCCCCTTCCAAGTTTCCAACCACTGGGGATCTCCTGCAAACCAACACTCAAGATCTGAACACTCTTGCGGCAGCAGGACCACAGCCTAATTTTGAAACAATGGCTGACTCACTGAGCATACTCAAGGGCTAGCCGAACAATTTCAACGTTTTGCAAACATACCGGGCACTCAAGGGACAAGTTTTCGTCCAAACCATCATTGCCTTTATGGACATGCAATTTAATGAGATAATCATTTGCTGTATTAATATGTACACCCGATTCAATGAGGCGAAGGCAAACTGGAAAAATTGGGCCTTCCCAAGGAGTGGTTCATCCATTTATCTGGCAACCTCGATTGGTCGCCGGCAGGTGGAGATTCGCTTATATATAAATCAGATGATACGTTCAAGGAGGCCGGCCCACGGGCAGTGTTGCAACCAGGGCGTTCAACAATACCTTCGATCCTGACTAAATTTTGTACGTGGGAGACTGGATCACAGATCTTGTGAGTGAAGAGCTAGTTCTACACCCTTGAGAAAAGGGAGCGAGGTGATTGTACCCAGCCGTCCAAGCTCACTCTACTGACAAAGACGGGAGAGCATTAATAACTCGGTAGGCGGTTACTCGAAGAGGAGAAAAGGTCGTTTAAAATTTCCAATTGTCCGGCCAGGGAATCCAACCAAGTCTCCCAAGGATCTAAAGTCTCCCCAAGGACCTATTTTACGGCCCCACATCAGTCAGATTGCTCGACACTCAGCCATTAGAATACTTCTGCCCCTCAGAGCGCGGCGCAGGCGTTAAACCCTTCGAGAAGAACCAACTTGACGCAGCGAGTTTATTTAGAGCTCTAACTAAATTTAGTTAGGATCGAAAGTATCGTAAAGTATTGTTGAACGCCCTAAGGCCATCGGACGGACAATAACAGAGCTTCTTACAGGAAATATGGCAAGGCGCACAAGGAAGAGATGAAGGCCAAAGTAATGGCAACAAATGTTCGAAAAGTCATGGAAGCCAGAACAATGAAAGGTGGTTCTGACGGAGAGATCAGCAATGCGTACATGAGGGATTAGTGTCACGAGCTTTAACCCCCTCAAGAGTCAGACTTCTCAAGCTCAACCAATGGCCTTATGCATACGCTTGTGGACATGGTCAAGCCTGTGAGACAATTTCAGTCTTACAGGGGGACCATGACTTGGATCGCGGAAGAAAATCCCATCATTGTCAAGCTGGGTGGTATGTATGAAGCTGTTAAGATGAAGGTCCATGGGTTGTGGTTACCCTATTTGCACTAGCGTGGACTGTACATATCCACCTCCCTCGGTCCTCTCAGGCCTTAGTTCTTACAATCCACTTTGTTCATGCTCTTAGTCGGATCACACTTTGACAGGTTATGAGCCCGACATTTCGCTGAGTCTCAGAAGCTTACACTCTCTGAAACCTTCAGTGGTGTGGAAAGAGAAATTGCTAAGTTGAATGTTGCCTTTACAGTAGACAAGCTGAAGTTGTAGCTGCTTGGACTCTTGTTCATTGCGAGAGGTGTTATACTATTTCCCGCTGAGTTTGTGACGGTCTAATCACACAAAGATGACATTGGACCGACCGAACCAAAGCTCCGGTCTCTTAACCCCCAATTGCCGTGTCAATCTTTCATGATCGCATTGCCTAGGTACCTACCTGACTGCGAACCAGAGAATACCAAATAAGAAAGGGACCTCACGAACGTCGAACTTTCGCAAGTACTGCATGACCGTCCAACAGCGGTCATGGATTATTGTCGAAGGGCGCCGCTCGAACATAGCCAGTGCCATTTGTGAAAGGAACTTCAGACGCATAGGCTTCCTCGTATTCTTCGACGATAAGGACCAGAGGAAAATGGGCGACACTGCAAACGAAGAGGACCAAGCAGAAGTGGGAGAAACTTCAGGTGAAAGAGACAAATGGGGGTCGGCAAGGCTCTACGCGATGACGACTGGGACTTACTTTTGCAGGTACTTTGCTTAGTTGTACGTAAATCGTTCGGTGGTACATTTGCACGCAGATGACTTTAATCTATCTGGCAAGTTGGTCTAGGTCAATGTACAAGATTTGACGTCATAGCTGGTGATGGGTATCAGGGGGGTGACCAAAGAATTGTCGGCATCCTCTGACTGATCAAATCCTCGGTCGAAAGTCTGAACTAAGATGTACTTGATTTTACTTAGAAATTCAGGCCAATTGAGTAGCTAGAATTTTGATAAGGAACTCCTCAATTTGAAATTGGACCTATAGTGTCTGTCTTGACACTCCCTGATGTTGGGCTGACGAATCTTTTGTAAGTCATGTATGCATGCAGATGCTACTGTGATATGATTCCGTCTGCTGTTTTCAACGTCTGTATCGTTTTATAATGCTTACAAATTGTAGGTTCCTCCAAGGATCGCTCAGATAGATTGCTAGTTTCGTGACCTGGTGGTCTTGAGGGACCAGTCGTAGGGTATCCCCGAACGTACTTGCCGCGATTCGGTAGGAAGAAAGGAAGCAAAATCAATTGGTTCCATGTTGCAATGAATGCCACCTCGTGGAGATTGAGCAAAGGACGTCATTGAGGAAGACCTCGCTACAGGGTATAGAACCTCATAATGGACAACGTGAAAACAAGTCAGCGGGAATTGCAGGAGCAAGCAATGAGAAAGGCGCAGATGCGTCAGCAACAAATAATATCGCGACAACAACAAGCCACGCCGGGGCTCAACAGTAAAAATGCTATCGGAAATGTCTCGTCCTTGCAGTGGGGAGGGCAACCCATGTCCGCTGTCCTTGAAGCCGCGGACTACAATATCTCAGACTCTCGCACTGCAACCTTTGAATCCGCTTGCCGTGACGGGCCTCTCGAGAAGGTTCGTTCCATCATCATTTCCGAGCAGAGTCCACCACGATTTCTGTATTCTGGCTTTGTTTCTGCTCTTAAAGCTGGGCAGGTCGAAATTGCACGCTTCCTACTTTCCGAAGGTGTAGTCATAAACGGCCTGGTACCTTCACATATCCTCTCTGCGCCCAAAGATCAACAAACTCTACTGTTTGAGCTTTTGGCCGAACATGGCTGGACTCCGAGCACGCTCGACTTTCGTGGCCATTTGTTGCTATCGCAAGCGGTCACCAACCTTCCGTTACTCCAATGGCTCCTGGATCATGGCGCGGATCCCAACATCGGCGCTCCGCGCGCCAACACAGATCGTAGAGGAGGCCCCGAATACCAATACTGCAGCGCACTGGAGACGGCAGCCAGCGGGGGTAGCCTCGAAGCCGTGCGCCTACTGCTCGACGCAGGGGCACGGATAGAGCATCGGGTACCATTACACTTCGCGGCTGGGGCGCATCCCGAAGGCAGCAACATCCACTACCCTCCCGTTCGTCCAAGCCGAGAATTTGACGCCGACCGGGTTCCGATTATGGCGCTGTTCGTTGAGAGAGGAGCGGATGTTAATGAACGAGACGAGAGTCCTCAGATGGTGCCACGACTTCCTATCTTACTGGCGACCATGGCAGGTGCAGTGGAGAGGGTAAAGTGGCTTTTGGAGCATGGAGCAAACCCGGAGGCGCATGACGGGTACGGAACTGCAGTACGGCATGCAAAGATGTATGGTAGCGAGGAGATGAAAAAGGTGATGGAAGAAGGAGTGATGGCAAAAAAGTGGGTTCAAACTCAAGATATCAGCGGAAGTTAGGGGTAGAGAGAGGCGTTAGCTTCGCTATACTCTCACATTAGCAAGCCGAAGTATTCAATATCATCGAGAAACATAGTTAAGCATGGTAGTAGGTGAAAGGTGAGATGATCTAGAGCAAGGTAATTGCGGTACTCCCCGTACAAAGGTGTATAAAATTGCACAAATCCAACACCATCACAACGCCATGTCCAAGCGTCATCGCGGCAGGGAACGGCCTTTAGGCCAACGCCGCCACCCCTCGTTCAAGGCTGTCTGACCAGTATACAACGTGCTTTGACGTCTCAAATCACGGAAACTATCTCTGCGTTTGGCGTTCGAAGGCGCATCTGGAGTCAGGTATCTCGACCCAACCGTCGCTGCTTTTTGAGTACTTGAATGGTCAGGCCAACACCAGCATTCTGCTTTTAAAGTCTACAATTCAGCCAAGCGAGACAACAAATCTCGGGACTGTTTTACGCACAAGTACGAGCCTGAGTTGGAGAACCCAATCGTGAGCAATCCACAGTCACGCGCCGTGACCAAAAGCTTGAAAGATATGGCAACCTTGCCCCATTGTGCCCACTGCTTCGAGAGCTTAGCAGCCAGCCTTGAAAGCCGACAACCACTAAGTCTGCCGAAAGTCGAAGATCTGTGGGAAAAATACTATTCTGTACCTGAAACAGACGAGGATGGCCAACTGGACAGTGAAGAGGCCAGTGTGCTAGCACAAGATGAGGACGGCGACATGGAGATGGAAGACGTTCCACCAGAATCGCGACCGGCGCGACCGGCAGCAATAAATCGTCTGCTTGCCCCGAGCCCAGCCTCGGCTTCCTCCACTCCGTCGACCCGCTCTACGACGTCTTCTCGTGCAGAAGCCTCCTCGGCGAGCTCCAAGAGTTCCTCGAGGACCTCGATTTTCTCCTTTGGCAAGAGATCAAACAAGAGCGCAACGCTCGCGGGGTCTGAAGCTTCCTCTGGAAGCCATCCGCTGTTCGTGACGTGGAATACAATCAGTAGAAGTGGGAACAAGTCGTTGCGAGGGTGCATTGGAACTTTCGAAGCACAAGACCTAGATCAAGGTCTGGCTAGCTATGCGCTAACATCGTGAGTACTCATGGCTCACTCATGCCTCGCACCCCACGGCACAGTGTACGTTGACTGACATGTATTTGCTTTCAAGTGCTTTTGAAGATGCCCGCTTCCTTCCAATCACCGCTCGCGAACTTCCCTCGCTGGAGTGCGGCGTGACTCTGCTCACCAATTTCGAGCCTGCCTCTGATCCTATGTCATGGGACATTGGCACACATGGTCTTCGAATATCTTTTATATACCATGGACGACGCTACGGCGCCACCTACCTACCAGATGTGGCCAAGGAGCAAGGCTGGACAAAGGAGGAGACGATGGTGAGCCTGATGAGGAAGGCTGGCTGGACGGGCAGAAAGGACGATTGGAAAAAGGTGGAGGACTTGCATGTCGTACGGTACCAGGGAAAGAAAGAACAATTAAGCTATCAGGATTGGAGGGACTGGAGGGACTGGGTCGAAGAACAAGACCTGAAGCCCGGCTACTGAATTCGCAGCAAATAGCTTGAATGTCTGGCATTCTACCTCGTCGCGAATCAGCGCACAATAGCCCAGCTTCAAACATATATATAGCATGAAGAGCAGCTGGATTTTGACCCGTATTAAGGTTGATGAGGTCAGTTTCGAATCTGCGTTGACTAACAAACATTTTCGTCCTCCATGTGCCATTACTCACATTCGCAGAGTAAATTCACGCTACCACACAAGGTACGTCTAAGGGAAGGTATTTGTATGAGCGAATACCGGGGTTGTTAATTGGCCGTTGCTACGGTAACATTGAGTTCCTCCTAGTTGGGTAAAATGGCAACATAGACTTTCTCAACTTGGGGGGTTTTACTTTTGCCAGCAATCACCCGCTGTTCGACGCGTGTTTTCAGAAGTGAAGATGGAGCGCAAACAATCATTGTGGAACTCGAAGCCCAGAAGGCGCCAAACGAACAACCCAATACATATCTTCGAGGACGAAGACACGGCGCAGCACACCAACCTCCGACACGCCCGCTTTCCGCTTGTGCCCTCTGAAACCCGAACAATAGCGGTGGAATGCCGTTCAGAGCCAACAGACTACACCTTTCAAGGAAAAATACGGCGAAAACCCCCTCAAAATTCCTTTTCCGTTCAACCCGCATTGTGCACCATGCAAGAGCAGACAGAAGTAACGAATTGGGGCGCACGAGAGAATTTATGTAAAACAGAAATCCAAAAACCACCTCGCTGTCGGACGATATACATACCTTCGGAGGAAACCTCGATATGGACAATCCATCCAGGAGCGCCTTCCCGCAAGCCCGCAGGCGCAGTTTCTCCCACGCAGGATACGCTTCTCTTCCCACGTCCTGAAAACACCGAGGAGGAAAGCCGATTACGTATTCAACCTGCACCCAGTCGTAGGAAATCTTTTCGAATGCCCCTTGCTGGTGCTCCTAGAAGAGCGCCAATGCAGAGCGCACGGGGTTCTCTGCAGTCAAGGGCAGGGGGCATAGACACTGCAGGGAGGCAGACTGGGAAGGAAAATATACCACCGAATCACTCCAAGCTTTTTAATGATGTCGTTAAGATCCCGGACGAAAAAGATGGATTTGCCTCTACAATCACAGTGGACGTGGGAAACAAAAATCGCACGTCTACAGCTGCAAAGCCAACTCAAATGTCAATTGCACCTCATGCTTTAAGAA
Organism: Bathelium albidoporum; assembly: GCA_021031095.1. NCBI lineage: Eukaryota > Fungi > Ascomycota > Dothideomycetes > Trypetheliales > Trypetheliaceae > Bathelium > Bathelium albidoporum. Next base: position 89,374 of record JAGFVP010000095.1, on the reverse strand, counting down.
GCGAAGGCTCCAGAAAACGTACGAATTGTGGGACTATAGTCGAAACTTTGAAAACCGGCAGGAATAAGAACAATGTATCTAACGAGGCTCATCGAACATGCGCAACTGGCGTTCAACCAGACGAACGTGGAGAGGCAACGAAAAACAGAATGGTGCCTCGCCCACAAAATTCGGAAGGTTTCCCTCCTGGACATCGATGCGTTACAAAGCTATCAGCGAAGGATTTCAAACCAAGTTCGTCAAAACAATCAGTTCACCATTCCAAAAACCCATATCCAGTCTTGTCCGAAGAGCTTGAGCGACCAGAGTTGTACGAGGATCACTGGCTACATCACCAGGAAATCGCCATCTCGCAACTGATCAATGGAATTTTCGAACCTCACCATCAAGCAATATCGCCGAGGCTGCAAGACGAAGGGAAATTTAGAAGAGAACTCCTCAAGCTTTACCTACATCCAAGCATCGCTCTTCTACATAAACGTCTCCAAGCATCCCTGCTGTACGGAGCGTTGACCACCTCCAAGGATTCAATGTCAAGAGCAGCTCGCATCAAGGACGACATAGGAATGAAACGGAAGTTTCTCAATCTTTGGCTTGATTCCTACGATACTCGAATCCTCAAAGCCGCCGCTGAAGTAGTTATTGGACGGGAGGCACCGCCATTATCTGGCTCCAAGTCCTCACCAGCGAAGCGTACAAACCGCAAAACTGTAGAAGACTTCTTAGTGATCTTCCTCCTAAGGAATTGTGACGCGTCAAGACCTGAATGCGAGGCATCTGTTGGAGAGGATGTTTTCGGCTCAATTAATTGGTCGTGGAGACGAATGGTGCTCCGAAGTCTTTTGCTCATTGTGCTCTTGGACCGAGCCAAATGTTCTGGAGCTATCTCAGGCTGTCTATTCAGGATCAATTCGGGACATAAGAGCTCGGAAGCAGTACTTAAAGCCGTAGCATCTCTGATCCTTCCATCGTTGGGTAACGTGGTCCGGCCGCTGGACCATTTGGATTTTCGCCTTCAACATGTACAGTATCCGCTGCAAGAGTTCACCTACCTTACCACCAACCTGGCTGTGGATCTGAGGGACGGAGTGATCTTGACGCACTTGGTGGAACTTCTACTCTCTCCCAAAGGCGACCTACCAACGCAGAGTGATGGAACGGTCACGCTCACCCTTCCTTGGGGAGAGATCCTGACAAGCACAAATTTGTCTGATTCTGGCTCTGAGCAACCCCCGGCTTTATCACAACATCTAAAATATCCATGCATTGGTCGTACACAGAAAATTCACAATTCTCAGATAGCCATATCTGCGCTCAATGCGGTGGCAGGAATACCGGAGCAAGTCTTGCAGGATATCAAGGCAGAAGATATCGTTGACGGCCACCGAGAAAAGACACTCCGCCTACTATGGGTCCTGGTAGGCCGTTGGGGATTTGAATGCCTTGTAGATTGGGACGAGCTACGCAAGGAAATCTGCCATCTTCGCCAAAAATGCCAGGATACTCACCCAAATGCGGACGAAGAATGGCTTTGCGATGGTGCTATCGACTTTTCCGAGACCAACATCTCTCAAGTTCATGAAGCCACACTGAAAGCTTGGGCTGCCTCCATCGGCCATCTCCACGGCGTTCCCGTCCACAATTTGTCAACCAGCTTCTCCGACGGCCACGTCTTCGCCGCCATCGTCGACGAATACTGGCCTTTCTTCCCTCAGAGCAACTCCTCCGGAATCTCTCAGCCTGACCCTCACACATCCTTCCAACCCAAGCACAAGCCACTAACTGTGCACGCCAAGCTCAAACTCCTCGGCTGTAGCACTGCCTTCACCGACCTCATCCTCACCACCACCACCACATCCTCCTTTTCTTCACAAACAAACCGCATCCTCACTCCGCCCACCACCCTCCCCACCCTCGCCTTCCTCGCCTCACGCCTTCTTCCCCTCGCGCGCACTCACCGCGCCGCGTGCGTGATCCAGCGCTCTTACCGTCTCCGTCTCGCCCGGCGCACCGCCTCAGCCCGACTGGTACTGGCAAGGCTGGCGCATCACTGTGCGGAGGTGGTAAATACGAGGCAGAGGGTGGAGCAAGCTGTTGTGGTGCTGCAGCGCGCGTGGCGGCGGGTGCTGGTGGGGAGGATTGCGCGGCTGGAGGCGGATGTGGTTGGTGTACAGGCGGTGGTGAGGGGGTGGATGGTAAGGAGACAGATTGGAAGGTTGCGAAAGAAGGGGCGAGTAGGAGGGCGGAGGGTACAGAGGAGGGTCGTGGGTGTGGGATGGTGAATGAACATGATTGTAAGGGTGGATTTGAGGGAGTGGACTGGTTGTAAGTGATAATGCTTGGGAGAAGAAGTTATGATGAAGTTGTATTTTTTTTCCTGCTTTCAGCCGGAATATCAATTGTAGTATACATGATTCATCCTGTCAATACAAGCAGCCCAGAGGTATCAGTGTTCTCTAACAGCCAAGCAAGTCTGAAACCAAGCTCCTCGGCTCCGTGGTTAATTCCCAAGCTCGCGCCAGATCCCCAGATTACAAGACCAGCCATTGTTCTGTTATTGCCCTCGCCTCTCTATGCCGGCCACTCATCGCCAGAATGGTCTGCAGCGAGAATGCCGCCTCCACTGCAAAGTCCTCCGGCTTCCCCTCCCCGCTATACTCTTTCTGAATCCGCTCGCTCAGCGCAAGACATTTCTCGAACCCCGGAATCGCTAGGTGGTTCAAGCCCAGAAGGTGCCACACCTTGGCCCTGTTGAACTCGGCTTCCTGCACGTGGATCGCCATGTTGTCCGCTGTCCGGAGCTCGTAGTATCGTGACATCAGCGCCAGCCCTTGCTGGATATGAAACTGCCGGTTTTCGGCCTGTCGCTTCATCGACATGTGGATGTAGGTGAGGCTTAGGCAAAGGACTATCGTGGGATTGTCGGGCTGAATGGCGTAGGCGCGGAAGTAGTAGTTGAGTGCATTGGAGTAGCTGCCGCTCACGGCGAGAATATGTCCGTAGAGCATGAGGAGGGTCGGATCGAGCTCGGTGAGGCCATGCGGGTTGTCGTTGGTCTTGCGGTCGCCATAGGTACGCTTCTCCATCTCGGTGAAGCCATACGTGTCGCGGACTTTGCGGTCGAGCAGGGCAAAGTCCATGCCTTTGACTTGCCGCATGATGAACTTTTGGGAAGGGCCGGAGTTGTACCAGTTAGGCTCGCAACGAAGCAAACGGTTGACGACGCTGAAGAGGGAGATGGCCTCATTCGTGTATGGATAGCGTTTCATAAACCAACGCGCGACGTTGCAGACTGTCTGCTCATCTTCCAGGAGGAGGCCGCAGGCAAGCCAACAGACATGAACGTGTTTCATGTATTCGTCGTTTGAGTGAAATACTGTGGAATCGACTGTTGCAGTGAGAGTACCATAGCATGCTTCTGCATCCTGAAGCTTCGCTAACTGCAAGGCGTACTGACAGAATAAGTCAAGCCAGGCATCCCACGAGATACCACAATAGTCTGGAGGAAGTGCTTCGGTTGGATTAACTGCATTTCCTGTTTTGCTACTTGACCCTGCTCAAATGTTAGCTCGAACTCATGTGCATAAGCTAAATTTAGTTGGTAAGAAACATACTAATTGACATTCTTAACGCCAAAGCCTTCATCTCCGAGATTGCAGATGCTGTGGCTAGATTTTGGTCATCTTCAAATCGAGTACCATCTCGATAGAACATTTTCATCGCCCTAAAATCTTCGGTCATAACTTGCGCAATGGTAAGCCAGTCCTCCAATGCTTCGGGCTCTGCAAGAGCTCCCGAATGTTCAATATCTTTCAACTTCTGATACATTTCCTGAAGATCGTCATTGTATGATTGGAATGGTCTCTGGGGTTGCTTGGTGGGAAGGGACATTTCGATATCTCCAGTAGTCAAGGCCTGTCGATTTGCCGTGACTGCGGAAGTCTGTTCGTTGGCTTCAATTGCAGCAGCTGTCAGGGGAATAGCAGGAGCTTTGATGAGGTCCGGACGCCTCTTTGTGGCGGCTCTGAGCGCTCTCAACCTCGCTCTTCTGACCGAGTCCTTCCTTGCAAGTCGAATCACCTCCGCAATAAGCTCAGACGCCTCCTCAGCCTCACAATCCTCTTCGCACCATCTCGCGAGGATCACACGAATATCAATAGTTTGCTCATTTATTTCGATAAAATTCCGTAAACATTCGCGACTCTTGACTTTCCGCCCCACTTCGCGATAACATTCCGCAAGGGCAGAGTAGAGCTCCCAATCTTGTTGCCGGGGTGCTCGTAGCAATGCTTCATAGTATGCAATGGCTTCAGCATAAAGGCAACTTGATTTTAGAGATTTCGCAACATTTTCGAGGAAGGTTTCATGCGTTTTTGTCGGAGCATCAAATAAGTAGCTGCTCGGCTGAAGATGTCGGAAATGGTGCTCGAGAATGTTAGCTGGTTAGAAACAGTATACAGGCTCTCACTGCTTACAACGGCTTCATGATAATGCTGCTGGCCCATGTTGAGGCGGATCAGCCCAAGTTTCACCCGAATCTCCAGTGGCAGCCCAGCGCCATAACTCTGCTCCGGGTAGCGACCAGGTTGGAAATTGGGTGTTTCAACACGACGAGGTACGTCTTGCATATCCCATTCTCGATCGTCTTCGGCGATATCACCCCAGAAGTTCTCCCTGCGCCGACCAAGAAGCCATCTCGATATTTCGCTCAGCCTTGAGCATGCCCTTGTGTATTCCCTATCTTTGCATAGCAAGTCAAGATATAACACGAGATCGGACCAACTCATTTCAGCCGATTCTCCCGTTTTGACCTCCATCTGGGTTTGAAAGGCATTATCCATAAACTCCCATGCTCTTCGGATCTCCCCGTCGGTAGAACTGACCTTGGCGAGCATTCGAACAATTTCCGGTTCAGGATTGTGGTTCTTAAGCAGCGTTTCACATTCGTTTTTCACTCGACCTTCGCGATCGAGTTCCATGTATACTTTAGCCCGTTCCAGGCGAGCTTTGTACTCTTGCTGGTTGATGGTGAGGACCTGGCTGTAGCAATAGAGAAGCTGCTCCAGAACATCATTCCTGTCCTTTCCCCCCATCTCTAGCGTCCGCTGTGCAACAGTGTACCAGACTTGTACATCTCGTATTGTGTGAGCTCCGGCCAATAGAGCTCCGAGCGCATCCTCAGGTCTCCCCATTTCGTCCAAAACCTGCGATAAGAGGCTGTGTGCAGAGTAGACTTCGGGGTTCATCAGAATAGCCTCCCTTGCCAGTTCGAGCACATCTTCAAAATCGCCCATTAGATACGCTTGGTTTGCCCGGGCCATGGTTTGCTGAAATTCCGCTGTAGGAGGCACGGCCTTCGGTCCCCTTTTACCACGCGTCTTGCCCCGTCGAGAGCCACGCGCCCGACGAGGAGGCGAACGGTTTCTGGCAGGATCATGTTCCGTACCTTTTAGGGCCCATTTCCAACCTCGTTTCCGTGTTGCTCGGCCAGCAGCTGATCCTCGAGCTCGTCCACGTGGGCGAGAACCGCGGCGGCCTTCGCCGCGAAGCTCTTCGCTGTCTTCGGATCCTGAGCTGCGTGACAGATCTTCTGAGGGTTCCGTGTTATCTTCGGGGAAAGACGAATCCCGTGTTGCCTCTCGCTGGGCAATCTCTTGCAACTCTTCTTCTTCCGAGGTGTTAGGATCATAGAAAATGTCACCGCGTTCGTAAAGATTATCTGGCAAAAATTCGTTCTGAATGTCGCCAGCCTGCTGCTGTGGAGTGGGTCTGACTGTGATATTGTCTTCCTGGAGCGCATAGTATGGACCTGTGGAGAGCGAAGATTGGCCATTGGTTATTTCGTCGTATGCTGGGTTGTGGCCTGGAGCGACATGTCCTCGTTCATCTTCTACCTGACTGAAATCATCGTCCTCTTCATCCTCGAACGATTCTTTGCCCTCGAGAACGTTATGCAGCTCCCGTTGCCACCTCGCCAGCACATCTGTCGCAGAGTCGACCATTTTAAAAAAAGAAAAGAATGGTTTGGAGCGTTGTACTTCGAGACGCTCGATAATCTCATTGGTTCAAGACTTTCCAGTTAATACAAGGTTTATGGTTCAGGTAAAAGCTTGATTTGGACGAGCGCCTATGTTGCGTAAGAGTCAATTACCTAATGCGGTCTAGTCGCTTCCATACATCTGTGTTTGTTAGGATCCATACTTTGAAGATTTAACAAGATCCACAACACCTCAAACGAACGTGTCAACTCCTGGAAAATGCCGCAGCACTCAGCATTAGAATACCAGGCTGGGTTGCTTTGAACGACAAAACACAAAGTGCAGTGGCAGGTGATCCTGTCGTTTTGTCTGCAGCTCCGAAAGCTGGAAGTGGCTACTCAGTGAAGACTGGCTACAAATTCTCACACGACCAAGACGCTATAACCCAGTATGGGGTTGTAATAATAGCTCAACAAGAATCCGAAGGTGGAGCGTTGCGACTATGGTTGCCACAATATGGCGCATCTCTCAAGATTCAGTCAAATTCCAGGACAGCACAAAAGCCATCTGCTTCTCTGCAGGATTCACCACAGCCGGAATAGAGTACCCGCGTAGTGGCAGTTGATCAGCGACGACTATGGATAGCCGTTACAGACTCACTGAAGTACGCTGAATAGAATGGGTACGAAGGGCTTGGATGTTGGGACTGTTGTAGGCTTTGTCTGGATTGAGAAAACTCTCCATATAATACACGGTGATGGGCTACTGTTTGTTAGGAGGACAGTGAGATGAAGAGTAATTGTTGTCTGTTTTGGACTCTGTAAACTCGATCAATGGAGATGCCATTGGTATCATCACCAACCCAGATCGGAAAAGAGAATGGGCTAGAACTTGAGCAATCTAAATCTGCAAATCAAAGAGGGTTGATTATAAACGGGTTGGACTACGACTGTACTGCTGTGCCGTGCGAATTGACAGGAGACAACGGCGTGGGCAATAGTGAGACGAACTCTCAACGCAATGCCAGTTCTATCCGTCTGCAGTCTGGTATATGTGGAAGTGACGCGAACACAACTCTTGATCATGTTCAATGTATGATAGAGATAGACAAATTAATTTACACTATAATCATAGACGACGATGTTAGAATAGTGAGAATTTAAAACCGTAAAACTTATAAAAATATACATTATGTGATGCATCACTTTGCCATACCATTGATCTCGTTCAAATCAGGAAGCACTTACCATTTTGATCAATACATACCCTTTTGTGCAAGCAGATGACCAGGTTATTATTCTGAAATCATTGTGGCCAGGCTGTTCATTGCCGTGATTAAGTCCAAACTGTCTGTCCATCGTGCGGTCGGAAAACCCAGAGGATAGCCACCTACAACGATTTGATCGTGCAAAGCAGAATGGAAATTTGACTTTTATCTACTAAAGACACGTCGAAAGTGAAGACCTGGGTCCTAATAATACAATATCATCTGTGTCGTATGAAGGCGGTCGCTGCCCAGACACAGCGTTGTATTTTACGTCGGAAATATAGGGCAATGCAATCCTACGAAAACGATTCCCAAAAAAAGACCCAAACGATGTCTTTCTAGGACTCGCGATGTGAATCGGACATGCCCACCATCTCGTAATTTCCAGCGCCGTCTGCTCCTTTCCCTCTGCCTCGCCCTCTGGGATATCCCAGCTCTTCATGCGAGCCATTCGCAGCTTCAGCATCTGATCGCCGCACCATAGAAGAACCGCCTCCAAAAGAAATAGGTTTCAGCTCCCTCCATTGACAACTCCAGACCCCCAAGAGTGTCATCAGTGTAGTGCTAGCGATTTGTAGTGCCCACCAGAACCAATTTGTTGGAAGAGAGCGGGTGTATAATGAGGTGACGACAAGGTGAAGAAAGTGGATGGTGATAGCGAAATCGGGTATCAGCTTAGATCGAGCGATGAGGAGCAATAGAAAGATGACACTATTCAGCCATAATTGTTAGCGCTCGGGAACACAGTAAAGGCCTGGAATGGTCTGTTCATGGTTCACAGCATCGACATACCATATTAGCGAATTCAGTAACCAGCAAAGCCCAAGCATCCATCCCACTGTAATATCCCCTCGAAGCGTGCGCCAGCTCAAAAGCAAATCCAAGCTCACCCCACGGCCCGCGACCAAGGCGGTAAAAACAATTAAGATCGCAGCGCAGACATAGAAAGCAGCCTGCAGCATCACAATCTGGACGAGGATGCGCGAAGGCGAGAGGTCGGAGAGCGCACCAGGTCGAGGAGGCCGTCGGCGGCGTGGAGGCATGAGCCTAAGGTTGTGTATGAATTCTAGAAAACGTCATGAAAGCGGTAACGGCGTCGTGGACATCATCACCGAGAACGACGGGTGCGATGTCTCCTTAAGAACAAAAAAAGTATGGGTATCAGGGATGGAGCTGAGGTGGTCATGAGAAAGGCTCACGCAGTGTCCAGGTCACCACGGATGCGTCATGTCCCCTGTAAGCGGGAGCGGACGAAAAAGAGACCATCGAGGTACTCGGCGAGTTCTCGACTTAACCTTACCTTCCTTCCAGCCACCATCGAAAAACCATCTACCCTTAATCTTTTTCCCATCCTCTGCCCAGCTCTTCATCATGGGTTGGCTACCGTTCTCATTGGGCTCCGATTCTCAGGGTCCCAAGCGCTCGTCAGATGGGGCTTTCGAAGCCCCAGGACGTGATCAACGATCTCAGTGTTGGGAGGCGAGAGACGAATACTTTCGCTGTCTCAATCGGCACGACATAGTCGATGCCATCAAAAACGGCAAGGAAGCGGCGACAAATTGTGGAAAGGAAAGTCAAGCATTTGAACAAAATTGCGCTACTAGTTGGGTGAGTGAATAACCGACATTTTATTCCATCAGTCGATGTTGTTCTGCAATGCTAGCTTACATTTGCTGATCGGCATTCAATTGTAGGTAAAATACTTCAAGCAGCGTAGGGTCGCGGATGCGAAGAAAGAGGCAACACTCCGGCAACTGGAAGCCGAAGGTGCACAACCCTACCCTGCGGAAATAGAAGCGAAATAGGCAAACGTCTGATAATACATGATCAATCTTGCCGTTTTGAAAAGTTGGGTATCCCTCGTGAAAGAGCTTCGAAACTCCAGGTCCCAACAGCCCAACACGTCCTTGTGTTCGACAGATTTTCGCTCCATGCTCGAATGAATTCAGATGATGAACTGCCATTGAAAAATCGTAGCTTGTGACCAGTGCAACCACGCCGCTCGACCTCTTTTTCGTTTCGTGGAACGCTGTCCTTGCTGTCAAGGCAGAACCCCCCGACCGTCGGCTCACGCCGAAGTCCGAAAGACGTTACTCGGACTGAACTCCTCCTGGAAAACCTGCAGCTCGACCGCGCCCTCGCGGTCATCGCCCGGCATCTTGCTCTGGATGGCAAAGACTACGTTGGCAAAGATGCCGCGGAACTCGGCGTCTTCGAAGAGCAGCGTCTTCCACATCCGCGCCACCTGGCGTACGGGGTTGCGGAAGGCGCTGCCGACGCCGAACGCGCCCAGGCAGATGTCTGGATGACCCCAGGCCTGGGCGATGCGCAGCACGACGCGCATCTTCTCGAGCATGAGGTCGCGTTCTTGCTCGAAGGCGTAGTCCGTGTTCGTCTGGTCGAGCTTGGGCCGCTTCACGGGCGCGACGGAGATGACGGGAAGCTGTTTGAATTCGCGCCATACTTGGTAATTTTCTGGGCCGTCTCGAAACACTACTATATGACTGTCAGCGGCTTGCCAATCTTCCTGCCTTCACTTCAGTGGATCTTGGTAGCTTTACCGACTTGTGAGTATAAGCCACCGGTTTGTGGAAGTGGGTAATGGTCCAACGAAGCTGGATTACGTCCATTGCTGGCCCTACTGAGTGCGAGTACGAGGTTGCTCCGCCGAGCAAAACATTCTTCTGGTGCCATCGCTCCCGACTCCCAGTCGCCCCCCGGACGTTTCTCGTTCGCCATATTGACTACCGGAACTCGGCGAGGAGCGTTGCTTCGGCTCGAGGCGTCCTTGTATGTGTATTCATACCAGTCCAAAGCTACGTCCACGGGATCACCGTCAATGACCGCAATTCGGAGTCTCTTGGATCGATCGATCTTGGAATCGTATTTGGGTTGGACGGGTGCCGGGTGAATGGTGGAAACGGCTGGATATGATGACATGGTCCGTTCGATGTAAGGGATAAAGGTCTTTTTTGCCTCGGTGGCAACCTCGGCAGCTCTGGGCTTTGGCGAAGGCATTTTGATCATGAGACGACCCAGGCGTTGATCTCGGATGGAGGGATAATTGAAGTTGCGGTGATCGGGGCGAACGCCGGTGGGTTTGAACTGATCATGGACCACGTTTCGTATTTCGAGGGCAGCAATTTTTTTCTTGGTGCGCAAGAAGACGTTGCTTCACGATACCAAATGAATTTAATACATTCCACAGCAATGGGTCGCACAGCTGTCTCTACTCCTCTATATCATACCTTTGTACAAAACGCTGAATGACTTAATAAATGTGAGCTACGTGCTGTGCAGGGCCTTGGTCGATACACGTGTGGCAGGCGACATGGATCCTCATCAAAGCAACAACACGGCCGAAGTCAAGACGTTAGCATTCGGGACAAATGCACTGTTCCGCGAAGGGCCTAGACAGAAGTTACCTGTGGCGACACTCTGGAGGAAAATTTGCGGGTTCTACGGAAAGCAGAGTCGAGCAATTCGCTTTCCGGGCTATGGCTTGCGGGCTGGATTTTGCAGTGCGCGAATGGGTGATCCAGAACTGCTAAGCCCAAGAACCGCGCGGCTGTAATTGCTGTGTACTATCTCTAGCAAGGTCTCTCGCTGTAGCTCGGTCAAAGGAGTGTGCAGTGCCTTCGCAACGGCAGCCATCAAATCGCGCTTCCGGAGGAAACGCGTAATTCTAGGTGCAGCGCTCCCTCGCGCGGGATCTCCGGTAGTGTAACTATCTGAGACGGCAGCGAAGATCTGCCAAGTCGATTGCTTGCCTCCTCGTGGTAGATACAGATCCAGCAGCTAGTCCAACTCGATAATGGTACTGTGCGACCCTACGTCGCAGGGCTCTGTCGTGTCTCCCGGGAATGTGATCCGCAAGGTTGCAGCAACACACGGCACGTTGAAGCTGCTGCTGCCCTCCCCTCCTTGCTTCGCCGGTGCTTTGCGATGTATAATGAACTGGATGATTGCTGTCTCGAGGCCTTCTCTCGACTGGGCCACTTTTGGTGAAATTGGTAGACAATGTCGAGCCTGCCATGATTGCTTTCACCGAAGCTTTTAGGTAGAGATAGAGGGCAGACTGCTATCGCACCATCCCTGGAGAAAAAAAGAAAAATCTACCAGGTTGAAAGCTTTGAAACCATGTCATGGACTTGAAACTGACCATAGAGATTACACAACTTCGAAGTGCACAATAGAAGAGTGGAAAAGCGGGCCGGGTTTCTTAGTTCAACTTACTTTTCGATCGTTCGTAGACGTTGTACGTTTGTGCCTGGATACAGGCGCGTGATCTTACATGCAGCAGCCGTGAACTCTCTTCACTCGACAAGGGAATCGATGTTTGAACAATCACATTGTGCAGGCATCTCCAGCAAGGTGCGCAGTTCTGACTTGGAGGTTGAAGCGTGCATGCATTAGTCACGGCGTCCTGGGCGTCTCTTGCATGTCAAAGACGGCAAAAACTGCCCTAATCCTCCCCCGGCCGCGCTGGATCCTGCTAGGATGCCAGCATTTAGCTCCCGCGGCACCTTTTCAATCTCTGCTGCACCTGTGCAACGTTTGATAGCTCTTCTGGCGGAAGACACGGTGGCGGGGTGTTGATTGGGGGGCCTTGAGACGGTCTGCCCGGGCTCCCAGACAGCTTCTGCTCTTTCTCCACCAAACACGCTCAATTGGTCATGCTCAACTCCTTCGGGCGACCGGATCGGACAGCCAAGGTGTTGTTTGCCCAACGGCCGCTCAGGTACATTTGTCGATCGTCCCAGATCTCCACCGCCACTGTTGCGGCTCTCCTTGAGACACCAGCCTCAAACGGGGCCCCCACCTCTCGAGATGTTACGGTGACAGGTTTCGTCCGATCGGTCCGCAAACAGAAACAGCGTGCATTCGTTGCCTTAGGAGATGGCTCGACTTATGAGCCTTTGCAGGCCGTCATACAACCGGAGCAGGCGCATGGGTGAGTGCTTCGACTGGCAACACGAAGCCCGCTCTTTCTAACGTTTGTGCCATACTCATCTCAGTCTTTCGACGGGTGTGGCAGTGACCATTGGCGGGGAATGGCGACCTTCGCCTTCCGGCAAGCAGCAATCACATGAACTTCACGCAAAGAGTGTCAAGGTCATGGGCCAACATGATTCAAATGTTAGTTGAAGCAATGTAGGTGCCCTTGCAATACGCACTGACTTACGAAGCAAATCATCACGATAGAATTATCCTCTACAGAAAAAGTTCCATACGCCTGAATACTTGAGGACGTTGCCTCATTTACGACAGCGGCTGCCAACCAATGCTCTCCTGCTGCGCTTGCGCTCGCAGGCTATTGCGGCTTTTACAGACTTCTTTACCCGGCAAAGTTTCGTGCAAACTCATCCACCGATCATCACGTCTTCTGATTGTGAGGGCGCTGGCGAAGCGTTCACACTGAATCCGCAGAATGATGCTTCCCACCAGAACGGGAAAACGCAAGTGCAGGGTACTCCTGAACCTTTTTTTCGAGCCCCTAAATACCTTACTGTCTCTTCGCAGCTGCATCTTGAAGCGTTGGCACAAGCTGTTGGCAGAGTTTGGACACTATCTCCGACTTTCAGAGCCGAGAAGAGTGATACTATGCGTCATCTAAGCGAGTTCTACATGCTGGAAGCTGAAGTTGCCTTTCTTGAAACGCTCGATGGACTTCTAGACGTGGTCGAGGACATGTTGCGCTCTGTCATTCACCAGCTTCAGCGAAAGGGGATGGCGGAAGAAGTACTATCAGCGTATTCCCCAGATGCTAGTGCCGCCAATCGCCACGGAGCTCCCAGTGACAGAAAAGGTTTGGAGCAGCGTTGGCTGAAAATGGTAGAGAGGCCATGGCCACGTCTGCCTTATTCCAAAGCCATCGAATTTCTCCAGCAAGCGGCCGACACGAAAAAGGTGCAATTTGAGTTTCCCCCTGCGTATGAGGCTGGATTGCAAGCCGAGCACGAGAGGTTTTTGGCTCAAGAGATTGGCGCTGGCAGTCCGGTGTTCGTTACGGACTATCCAACAGCGCAGAAACCGTTCTACATGGCACCATCATCCGATTTGCCCGAGAATCCCGATTCTCCACCTACCGTATCGTGCTTCGATCTTCTTGTCCCGGATACATGCGAGATTGTAGGCGGTTCCCTACGCGAGCATCGCTTGGAAAACCTTCTCCGCTCGATGCAGCGGCAGGGCATCAAGATTGGTAAGGATTACCAGCGGCAATTGGAGCCAGCAAACGGTGATGCTTACAATTCGGCGCCGGAGATCGGGGACCTGGATTGGTATGCTGACTTGCGACGGTTTGGTAGCGTGCCACACGGCGGGTTTGGCCTCGGCTTCGACAGATTGTTATGTTACTTGGCCGGTGTGCCGAACATTAAAGACGTGGTTGGATTTCCAAGGTGGTATGGAAGATGCGACTGTTGAGACGTAAGGACTGCCAATCTAAAAATACATTATCGATACCGTGTATACATATGCATCTTTCTAGTCAAACTTGTATCGAGTAAGATTTTCATGTATCCTTCCATTTCAAAATTTTTCAGAGATTTGGATGCGAATCGTAGGCGAAGCTGACAGCGCTTGGCGACGCACATTCCTGAGTGTTATCAGCGATTATGATTGAATCACATCACATCTTATCTCTCGCATCGCACGGGTGACAAAAGTATACGCCAAGATCTATTGGCTTCCAACATGAAGTGCCTAATCACAGTCTTCAACGTCTTGAATCAAGGACGAAGTGGGACCCTCACCCTGCGGTTCGGGTATGGCTGAGTATCATGAGACAGATCATTCAGCCTATGCAGAATTGAAGCACGCTTGCAAGGCACATGGATTGGAAATGGGCTTTCCCAAGAACCTATCAGACGCAAAAAGACCAGCCTATGAAGTAGTCAATCAAGTAACATGCTCTCATGATAGGTAATGGTGGTGAGCAATATACCAAAGCCGAGTGGCAGTACCTGAGGGAGGTTCATCTCGGAGGGCTAACCCCGATACGAGCTCCGAGACATCAATCCAATTCTTTTGCCTGAACCATTACAATCCACTTCACCCAGACCGCCCTTATGCACCTCCTACAAACAGTTCTTTCTCCCCGGTCCTAACACCACTGGCCAGAGCAAGACCAAGCTAGGCATCGACAAATCCATCGACGCCGTGGTTGTCCAGACTCTGGCTGCCGTGAGACCGCACTTGGGGGCGGCTTTTTATGGCAACACAAGGGCGATTGCCGCCTGTCGAAGCGGTCGAGTACGAGTATGAGACGCTACAAATACCGCTGCATCCGGACAATGCTCACTGTTTTCCAGCTATGAATCTCTTCCTCCCAACTTTTCACTGGCAGCGAATATGGTGGCTGGCGCATTCGCCGGAATTGCTGTCAGTCCGCTTGTGCTGTGCCAGAGCTCGAAGTATGTACTGACGAGCGTGTAGGAGCATTCGGTGATGTACCCGATCGACCTTCTCAAGGCAAGTACGGTGTGGACAACCTGCTTTTCTGGTAAAATCGCTAATTCATGGACGGAGTAGACCCGCATGCAAGTCGTAAACCCATCACCTTCCGCCGTCTACACCGGTCTTTCAAACGCGATTTCCACAATATACAGAGTCGAAGGGACGAGGACGTTATGGCGAGGAGTGTCAAGCGTGGTTGTCGGCGCAGGTATGCCTGATGGGACGGAGATGACTGCGGCCAAGGCTTACAGAAGATTAGGACCTGCGCATGCAGTATACTTTGCAACATATGAAGCAGTGAAACAGGCCATGGGCGGCAATAGGGACAACGAGCATCATCCATTGGCAGCAGGTGATTCAAAAATTGGAGCGAACATTCTGGCAGAAGGCTGACGGTTTGAAGCTACGAGCGGAGCATGTGCAACCATTGCAAGCGATGCCCTCATGAATCCTTTCGACGGTAGGACACATCATTCTCTTCATGATTTGAGACTCACACATCCTTAGTCATCAAGCAGAGAATGCAAGTTCATGGGTCGTCGTACACCTCAATAGCGCATTGTGCAAAGTCTGTGCTCAGGCAAGAAGGAGTTACCGCTTTCTACGTTTCTTATCCGACTACGCTCTGCATGACCGTACCCCTTACCTCACTTCAATTCATGGCCTACGAATCTCTCTCCAAACTCATGAATCCTTCCGGTGGCTATGACCCTACGACTCACTGCATTGCTGGCGGACTGGCTGGAGGTTTCGCTGCTGGAGTCACGACACCTTTGGACGTCATCAAAACTTTACTGCAAACGAGAGGAACAGTCACAGATCCCGAGATTCGCAATGCAAGGGGATTGGTGCACGCGGCTTCGTTGATAAAGCGGCGGGATGGGTGGTTAGGGTTCTTTAGAGGGCTAAAACCTCGAATCGTGACCACGATGCCGAGCACCGCTATCTGCTGGTAGGCATTAGACCTCTCTTGTTGCAGAAGCTTGCAACCTTGCGAGGAAGGTGCTAATTTGATATTTAGGTCAGCATACGAAGTCGCAAAAGCTTACTTTCTTTCTCAGCCCAACGACGCCTGAACGGTGCCGTTGCCTTCTGAAATCGGAGCTTGTGCTGAGTCCGTCTTAGAAGGGGCAGGTACCGGACTCCGCAACTTCCGTCGCACTCTTTGCCAGTGATGGCTTCGAGACCGGTGTACTTGGAATTCTCCAATGCATATCCACTCGAGCTTGACACCTTAGATTCATGTCCGATCAATCGCACTTAAGATTCATACGGAGCCGGGGACACAACATGGCGCTTGATCCTCTACTAACTCGGGATCTTTTACAAAATTGATGGGGATGCTTGCATGGTAATGTGTATCGTGGAGCCCGATGATATACGCCACGTTGTACTTTGTGTCTTGATAGAATGCGCATACCCAGGCGCTTTTTAACTTTCTCCGGGAAAATTCCCGCTTCTTTCCATGTATTCTGCTTCGCTTTTCTTTGGGCAAGGTACAAATGCCGCGGGCTTTGGATAACGGGAGGCATTGTCACAAAACCAGATGGCTTGTACGGCGGATTTCGACCGTAATGCAGCTTGCTCAACTCGCGGACTTAGAAAAGCGATTCTTCTTTTTTTGAGGCATCAAAGATGTAAACGTGTATGATAATGAGATTCTTCCCAAATCTGTCTGCATTTCGAAAGGGCATTGCGTTTCCAGTGTGGCTGCGCGTATCTCAGCCACGACATGAGGAAACGAGGGGTCCGGATTGCTACGTCACTGTGGCAGCCATCGCAGACACTGAACATGTGTATCCTGCCTCACGGCTGCCTTCCATTGCCAAACACTGGACTTGTCCTGATTGCTCTTATGCGTCCACCCTTACGGCTTTGGATCTGGAACCATAATCATTCAAGAGATGATGCGACAAAAACCTCATGCTGCGATGCAGCGCACTTACGATGATTGCTATCTTATCTGCTCAACCGCTGTTTACTTTGAGAACCAGGTTAGTATACGTAGATTGAGTGTTCATGTCTAACATCATTTGTCCTCTGACCTTTTACCTTCTGTAGAGCAACGAAGCCGAAGCGTTAAGGTCCTGGCGGAATGCTCTGGACCAAATCTATTACCACAATGCATACCGTGTTCCCGCAAACTACCAGCCCAAAACAGAGACGGAAAGAGCTTTGCAGGACTCCTTACGTGACATGGAGTTGCAATGCAAGGAAAGAGTCGATCTTTTGGAAGCGCTCCGCCAGAGCAGATCCGAAGCAGCCGAGGATCGTCCCAACTCTACCAGCACTTCCGCACCGCCAGTGCCGCCTCCACATCAAAATGCTAGTACCTTGCAGAGTAAAGAGACTACCGGAGGATTAGGACAGGGCAGCATTCCACCAGTGGACTATCCGCAAATTGCTCGTCCAACACCACCATTACCACACCGACCTCCTCCACGACCGACTTACACGACCAAAAAGAGCTCTGATGCAGAAGTTCCTATGGAGAAAGCCAAGAGCTCTTCCTTCATTACACCCACTATCCCGCCAAATGGAGGCATGAGTAACACGGGCAGGAAAGTCTCGCGCACTCCAAGTCCGGAGAAAAGAGGCGGAATGCTAAAAACGCTGAGGTCTGGAAATCGGGACAATAGCAAATCGTCGAACAAGATGCCGGCCAGCTTAAGGAGTCGTCCACCAGCGGCAGCAAAGGCGGCAACACAGGCATGGGGGTCGCTTCCGCGGATGAGTGGAGGTCCGTTCAGAGATTCTCTTGCTCCATCAGACGCCACCAATGGCAGTTCCTCGACTTCAACGACCTGGGATCCGTACACAAGAAGATTGGTGAAGAAGATATCTGGAGAGGACCTGGCCAACAAACGATCCAGTGGGGCTGCGAGTCCGGTAATTGGTCTACAAAAAGAACCAATGAGGTCGTACGAGCATCTATCGAAAATAGGAGGACCGAGAGCCAGTGAAGACGGTGCCGTCAATGAAGCTTTACAAAGATCTTCAGAACAGAATGATGACGACGCAAGGCGTGGAGGTGCCGGTGCCGGGAAAGACGTAATAACAACGGGTTCTACCGAACAACCCGTCGATGGATCATCACGTACTTCGCAGAGGCCCGCAGAACCTCAGCCACAGTTGCCCAAACTAGATGCAAAGTTTTTATCTTATCGAAAAGAATATCCTACAGTCACAGTGCATCCCAGTCAAGTGGCGTTGGCTGAGAAACGCCGACCCATCCAACCATCTGCGGAAGCTGAGCCAACCGCATCCCCTATTGAAGAGCCATCTACAGACCGCAGAAGCATGCCTACACAGGTTCGCAAATCATATCAAGGTGACTCAAGTCCAAGTGCTCAGCGAAAACCATGTGCACCCAGAAAAGCACCCTTGCCCCCCAAACCTAGAGCCGGTAACAAAGATGGCAAGTTGGCAAAGGGAAAGAATAAAACACAATCAAATCAACATCAGAACTCCACGAATGACAGCAGCGTCTCCTCAAGCGATCCTTCCGAGAGCGGCTCCGCCTCCTCCGCCGACGAAACCCCCGACGAAGACAAGACCGCCAAACTACTCAAAAACCTCCCCAAGGGTATCGACCCCCACGCCGCGCAACAAATCATCCACGACATCGTCGTGCAAGGCGACGAAGTGCACTGGTCCGACATCGCCGGCCTCGACGCCGCCAAAGCTGCGCTCAAGGAAACCGTCGTCTACCCCTTCCTACGGCCTGACCTGTTCCTCGGGCTGCGCGAGCCCGCGCGGGGGATGCTGCTCTTCGGCCCGCCGGGCACGGGCAAGACGATGCTTGCCCGCGCCGTCGCCACCGAGTCGCGCTCCACCTTCTTCGCCATCTCCGCCGCCAGCCTCACCAGCAAGTACCTCGGCGAGAGCGAGCGGCTCGTGCGCGCCCTCTTCGCCACCGCCCGCGCGCTCGCGCCCAGCATCATCTTCGTCGACGAGATCGATTCGCTGCTGTCGGCGCGCGGCGGTGGGCCTGGCGGCGGGGGTGGCGGTGGTGGTGGAGAGCATGAGGCGACGCGTCGGATCAAGACGGAGTTTCTCATTCAGTGGTCGGACCTTGCGCGCGCGGCAGCGGGGCGCGAGCAGACGGAGCGCGAGCGCGAGCGTGGGGATGCGAGTCGCGTGCTGGTGCTGGCGGCGACGAATATGCCGTGGGCGATTGATGAGGCGGCGCGGAGAAGGTTTGTCAGAAGGCAGTATATTCCACTGCCGGAGGACCATGTGCGGGCGCTGCAGCTGCGGACGCTGTTGAGTCATCAGACGCATGGGCTATCGGAGGAGGAGCTCGGTAGGTTGGTGGTGCTTACGGAAGGTACGTATAGAGAAACAAAATAATGTGGGAAGATATGGTTCGTGCTGATACCATCTAGGTTTCTCTGGCTCTGACATGACGGCGCTTGCTAAGGACGCAGCCATGGGTCCGCTGCGGAGTCTCGGCGAGAAGTTGTTGCACATGTCTCCGGATGACATTAGGCCTATTCAGTTTGAAGACTTCGAAGCCAGTCTTGTGAACATTCGACCGAGCGTTAGCCGGCAGGGTTTGAAGGAGTACGAACAATGGGCAAAGGAGTTTGGTGAACGAGGTGGGTAAAATCTGGCCTTTGCAGCGAAACATGCCTTTTGCTAGAAGAGACCGGAGTATTTCAACGTTAATGCGATACGCTTTGATACCGAATCATGGGGTTCCATTCATGTAGTATGGTATAGCCCTTAGCAGAAGTTTTGGCACGGATGATAAATTGACGAGATTCGGCTCAAATGGTATTCCCTGTACTGGGTACGCTTGATTGATATGTACATGTATCATCTAACATCCCTGGACGCCGTTCAAAATACAATGATCAAAACAATGATCCTCTCATAGTGTCATCTTTGGTGGAGCTATTGCAAAATTAGTTGCACGTTGCTGGTCTCCGGTATATGGCGGTCTTACGGTCCACGTATGGTGCTGGCACATTCCGTTCATATTTGCTTCCTCCAGGAGCCGTGGGATGGCGATACGGATCTGGGTGCTTGTATGCCTCCAGCAGTTTCTCCGTCTCCTCAATCAAGACCTAGAGTACGCCAATTAATCCAAAGCTTTTCATCCATCATTTCCCGTCCGGTCTTACCCGTTGTTGTCGCGGCTCGTTGACATTTTTGTTTGCCTCAAACAGAGTCCTCAGGTACATTGCTTGGCCTCGCCATAAGTGACGGTGTACGGCCCAGTCGAGGGCAAGCTTCAATGAACGGCGGTAGAGGGAGCTGCATTTCTTCAGCTTTGGCGTCCTTAATATGCGCAGCAGGGATTGGACTCACAGGACATGCTGTCGAGGCGTAGCCATGACGTCGATCTCGGACAATTGGGAAGTTGGTCGCCAGTGGTGGTGGGTGCAGGATGTGGAGTTTGGACCTCCTCCCCGTCCTTGTCCGCGATTCCGCCGCTTGGGCGATCTGCAACCGTCTCCCCAAACCTCTGCAGCTTGAGAACCTCGCCTTGACAACGGTCAGCTAGAGCTTGAGCGCACCAATTGGTCGATCCTTATATCTAATCTCCAAACTCAACGGCTCTCCCAATGATTGGTCAACAATGTTTGCGCCGGAGCACGGCGGTACCAATCGCTTTGCGAAAGCTCTCCTCTCCATGTTCGCGAACGCTTTCCACTAGGACTATCGCCATAAGAAATTGTGGCAATGGAGTTCGTGTCTTGTCGCAGAGAATCTCTATTACTTCTCCAGGCCTTTCCGCCGTCCACCGAACATGGTACCGTCAAGCTCTGATCTAATAGCTTCCACGTGCCTGCTAACACAGTCCAAGTCTACCTGCAACTATCCAGCTAAAGGCCTCGTTCAGTTCGACCACCCGACAACATGGTGTGCAAACCCCTCTGTGATGCTACACGTGGCATTGTCCTGCTAACGAACCCCCAGAGGAAAGAATCGTCAAAGTGCCAGATATGGCAGAGTCAATAACGGAGGGCACATTAAAGCAATTCTCAAAACGTAAGCGGTCGGGACATCAACGCTCCAGCGAGTTTCCCTCAGGTCATGGGCCTAATATCTTCAACAGAGGTTGGCGACTATGTCGAGCAAGATGAGGAAATTGCCACAATCGAGACAGACAAGGTCGGCAGTACAGTCGAGCTCTCATCTACGAAATCGCTCACCCTGAGTTTTTACAGATTGATGTCTCCGTAAATGCGCCTAGTGCCGGTACAATCAAGGAATTTCTCGTCAAAGAAGAAGACACTGTCACAGTTGGGCAAGACCTTGCCAAATTGGAGCTCGGCGGCGAGCCCTCTGGTGGAAAGTCTGAAGAAGCAGCCAAGCAAGAACCCAAAGAGCCCGCCCCCAAAGAACAAGAGACATCGTCTCAGCCCCAAGGCGAGCAAGAGCAAGAAAAGCCCTCACCACCAAAAGAGGAGAAGAAGCCGGAACCTCCCAAGCAAGAGAAAGCCCCCGAACCACCCAAGCCTCAGCCCCCCAAGCAGCAGGAAAAGAAGCAACCCGAGAAGAAATCCGACGCCGACCAAGCCCCCAAAACCGAGTCCCCCTACGGCGGCAGCCGCGATGAGCGCCGGGTCAAGATGAACCGCATGCGGCTACGCATCGCCGAGCGTCTCAAGCAATCGCAGAACACTGCCGCCGCCCTGACCACTTTCAACGAGGTTGACATGTCGTCCCTGATGGAGCTGCGCAAGCGGTACCGCGACGCCGTGCTGCAGCGCACGGGGGTGAAGCTGGGCTTCATGAGCGCCTTCGCGCGCGCCTGCGTGCTCGCCATGCGCAGCATCCCCGCCGTCAACGCGTCCATCGAGGGGCCCTCGGGCGGCGACACGATCGTGTACCGCGACTACGTCGACATCAGCGTCGCGGTGGCGACGGAGAAAGGACTGGTGACTCCCGTGGTGCGCAATGCCGAGGCGATGGATCTTGTCGAGATTGAGAAGGTGATTGCGGGCTTGGGTCGCAAGGCAAGGGATAATAAGTTGACGATTGAGGATATGGCGGGCGGGACGTTTACGATCAGCAACGGTGGGGTATTTGGGTCGTTGTTTGGCACGCCCATCATCAATTTGCCGCAGACGGCAGTGTTGGGGTTGCATGCGATTAAGGATAAACCGGTGGTGGTGAATGGCAAGATTGAGATTCGACCAGTAAGGCTCTGTGAGAGGAAACGCTGGAGTCGACATAGATGCTAACGCGTGTGCAGATGATGTATTTGGCACTGACGTACGACCATCGTCTGCTCGACGGCAGAGAAGCGGTTACTTTCCTTGTAAAGGTATGGGCTCCCTTTCGAGAATTACCACGCTGTATCTTGATACAAAGTACTTACTATCACCACAGGTCAAAGAGTACATTGAAGACCCTCGACTAATGCTTCTCGGTTGAAGCAGGAGCGTATATGAGGGGAGCGGAGAGTTGTTAGCGAGGGGCGAGTGTCCTGTAAAATAAAAGCGACGGATGAGATAAATCAGATAGCGTGCATAAGTCTTTCCACTGTACTAGCAAGTCCCTCAAATCTCTCTATTGCTCTGTTCCAGCAATTGTTATCGTGCTGAATGACTAGAATTGATTATCTGGCTTCCGTCAACTGAGACATTTGGGCTTGTTGTATGTTGTATAATGTCAATCTGGAGGACGCCGCAACCAAAAGTTATCCTTGTTGGCATCATTGCTTTCAAGCCACAATGCGTCAATTGCAAACATATCGCAAATACGAAAGGTAGATGATTGTCAGCACAATTTCGTCGATCCAAGGTTTACAACAAGCACCGAGAAAGAATAGTGAAACTTCAAATGATGCCATTCATCGTAGATGTCCGACCATCTCGGCTACGGACTTAATGTACAGCCCCCTGATGCCAGATATCGATGGAAAAGTGCCCATGAACCCAGTTGCAACCCTAAACCCCATTAATCGTAGACACCCATTGGAAAAACAAGCAAGCCCACGCCCCCTAAGCCACACCTCTCGAAAAAGCCATCTATAGCTCTTGGCTGAGACCCTTTCCAGGTTTGCTGGTCTTCTTGGGAAGGAGATCTGTGAAAAGGACGCGTCAGTTCTGTTTGTTTTGACCGTGTTGAAGTGGTGGGAGTAGAACGTACTCTGGTGAATGTTGGGCAGGACACCACCCTGTGCAATCGTGACGTGTCCGAGAAGTTTGTTCAATTCTTCATCGTTGCGGATGGCAAGCTGAAGATGACGCGGGATGATACGGGTCTTCTTGTTGTCACGAGCGGCGTTACCAGCCAATTCGAGAATTTCAGCCGCGAGGTACTCGAGAACGGCAGCGAGATAGACGGGAGCACCTGTGACTCATGTCAGACGGACTCATTCGATGTGATTCAAATGACTCGATTGGCTTACCAGCACCAACGCGCTGAGCGTAGTTACCCTTTCGGAGCAGACGGTGGACACGGCCGACTGGGAATGCGAGACCGGCCTTGGACGAACGACTGGAAAAACACGCGTCAGTAAACACTGGAAGAATGAAGCTGTTCGGACCCGAAAATCCCACTCACGATTGAGCGTTGCTCTTGGAGCCGCTGGCCTTGCCACCAGATTTGCCTCCAGTCATTTTGAGTGATTTGAGTGAATTTGGAAGTTGGAAATGTGGTTTGGATCGTAGAGCGAGATGCAGCAGTGATGCGTGAAGCTGTTTCGACAGTTGCGGAGATGGACGGGGGAAGGAAAGGAGAATTCACGAGTGGAGGGGGAGATGGCCGTCTTATACGCCTGTTGCGGGCAGCGAACGCGCCCGCCAGATCAGCTAAGCGAGAATGCGCTTCCCCAGCGCTGCGCGGGCCTCAGCCGAGGTTGAGCCGGGCGCGCGCTCTGCGGTGCTGGTTTGTTGCATTACCCGATCTGGCTTGGCGTGCGCGCCTTCCCCCATCATTCGCGCGGCCGCGTCGTCGTATAAGAGGCTCGTCGCTCCCCTCCACGCTTGCCTTCTGTTTCTTACTCTCTCTTCATCGACCATTTCCATCAACTTCTGTGCGCAAATCCATCTCACTTTCGACACTTACCTCCGCTTCAGCTCGTAGCTACTTTGCACAACTTCGAAATCCAACTTTCTCCACGAAATGGCTCCCAAGGCACAAAAGACCCCCACCACTGGTGGCAAGGCTCCCGCTGGAAAGGCTCCGGCCGAGAAGAAGGAGGCTGGCAAGAAGACTGCCGCCCCAGCTACCGACAAGAAGAAGCGCACCAAGACCCGAAAGGAGACTTACTCCTCCTATATCTACAAGGGTAAGAGTTTCGACGCGTTTTTGAGCCGACATGAGTCACATTTCAAGCTCAGAAGCTACTCGTTTTCGAAGCGCATTAACTGACGCGTCTTTTTCTATAGTGCTCAAGCAGGTTCACCCTGACACCGGTATCTCCAACCGCGCTATGTCTATTCTGAACTCCTTCGTCAACGGTTAGTCACTCTCGATCCAGCCCTGGGAATCAAGCTTTGAAAGCTGGCATTTGCTGACGGACAAATGCAGATATCTTCGAGCGCGTCGCCACCGAGGCTTCCAAGCTCGCTGCCTACAACAAGAAATCCACCATTTCTTCACGAGAAATCCAGACCTCGTAAGTTGGCCACTTTACATTTAAGACGCGTCGTGCGTTTTCTAACTCGAATTTTCCACAGTGTCCGCCTGATCCTTCCTGGCGAACTTGCCAAGCACGCCGTGTCTGAGGGCACCAAGGCTGTCACCAAGTACTCTTCATCGCAGAAGTAGAGTAGCTTCACTTTCTGCATCTCTCTTGTCTTGATGCCCAGGGTTGCTCTGGGCTTTGCTAGGTGAAGGGTCTGGGCGGTGTTCATGGGTTTCTCATTTAATGCGTCATGGCTGGCTGGGCTTTGGCTGGAATGCATATTCTCCGGTCCGACACGTGGTGGAGAGCGGTCGATGGTGTACATTACTTTTTAGCACCCAGCGTGGAATGAAATGATGCACTTCTAACATTTCAAACTCTTGATTTCAATGTGCTTCTCAGAACTGTTTGTTACAGATACTTTGGAAAAATATCTGGAAAATGTGCTTCTACGAGTATTTCTTCCCTTGTAGAAGAGCAGCTCAAGGCGCGTTAAAAACGCGTTTTTCAAAACAATGTCAGCCATCTTTCCTTATTTAGGAATTCTTTAACACTGACACAGCACAAGACCAATAATCCCACCCAGGGATGTTCTCATCCCATATTCTCCATACGCAAAACGCCAAATTTACCACTTTCTCCAAATCCATGCCCTGCGCCCTTCCCCAGATCAATCAACACACCGTCTCCGCGTCATCCTCGTCACTGAACGCCTCTACCTCATCAATCGCTCCTTGCCGCTCCGCCCCCGTCCCATGCAGCACCGGTTCCCGATCCGCAACATGCACAATCGGTTTCCGCTTGGGTGGCCCTTCTCCCTTGGGTTCTTGCTCTTTCCCATCACCTGCAATAGCCTGTCGCCAGCGCGCCCACTCGGACGCGTCGCGGATCAGAAAGCCCATCAACATGCTCGGGTCCATTTCGCGAACGTGCATGCGTCGCAGCCGACGCGTATGGCATGCTGCGATGGCGTCAGCATCGGTCGCGCTGGGCGAAGCCGCAGGTGAGGAGGGGGAAGAGAGGATGAGGGCCGGGCGGGTGGTGTGCGGGTCAAGGTAGAAGAGGTGCGGGCCTTGGGTACCGAGGAAGTAATGTGAGGACGAGGGACGGCCGCTGTGAGTCAAATGTTAGTTAACTGTCTTCTTCGTGGCCAACAGGAGTTGCGGTACCCAGCGATTCCGACCGACTGCGGCATTTGCAGCGCGGCCTGGAGCGCGTCCCAGTAGACGGGCGTGACGCGATCGATGCCCAGCCTGATGCCGAGGAGGATCAAGGTGGGTTGGATGACGCCGTGCTCGTCCTTGGCGACGGCGAAGAAGCGGTCCTCATAGACGTCGGAACTGTCGCCCGTGCTATAGACTCGTAGCCCGGCTTCGCTGTACTGGTCGGTGAGGACCCTTGGAATGGTTTAGCGCTGTTCTGGACCGGTCTGTTGGATACTCACTTTATGCATCTCGCTGTCGCTGACGGGCCGAACCATTCGCCAGGATGTTTTCCGCATGCAGACGCGCCGTGCTCGACGAATTTGTGTATGGAAAAGGGAGCTTTGGGTTCATCGGCGAAGAGCGAGATCAGCTGCCGTTCTTCCGACTCGTTCTTGCCTCTCCTCCAATCTGCGTTCCTGAGTCAGTCAATACTCGTTTGCAGAATGGCAAATGCATACCCCTTCCGAGCTGGTTGATCAGCAGGGTATTTGCCAGCAGCGTCTGTCCTGTCCGTATCATGCATCCCCAGCCAGAGTCTGATGTAAATCCGTTTTGATTTGCAAGCTGCTGTTTTAACCGCACGGAAAAGCTCATTGCTGATGATGCTTTGGGATCTTGTGACTTGGGGATGAGGGGAAAGCCAGATCGATAGGTCAGCCATATCTTGGCTTCAAAATCGTCCATGAACTGTTCAGGCCAGTTGCCCTCCGCCTCTGCTGCAGCTGCCTCTTCGTCGTATGCCGTAGAGTCATTGAAGCTACTGTCCAAACTACTTTCTCCTGTATCAGAGGGCGAGGACGTGGTATTGGAAGGCGTCGTATTCGAAGGCGTGGATGGACTCGTATCGGGAGTTGCTCGCTTTTCCGATGTTATCGGTGGCTTGGAGGCATACCGTCGGCCCAGGCACCATATATCTGAGCTGTCGTCATTTTTTGGTAAGGGATCCCAAAAGTACTGAACCAGTCGCTTGCTGTATCTGCCGATATCGTTGGTCATGGTTTCCGACTGGGCCTGAGATGCGGACGGGCCCATTCTGTAGTAGCCAAAGAAACCTCCTCTTTGAACGTCCGGTGCTTATCTTCTTCCTAGCTAAGGATATTTTGTTTGTTCCAGAAGTTCGAGGTGATGGGGTGGGGAAGGTTCCAGGTACGGCCCAAGGAAGGTGGTGGGGAACGGTGAGTAGACCAGGTAACGTCTTCAAATCGACATATTCTCAACCATGGGTCCGAATACTAGAGTTTCCCAAGATATCGCCCAAGATAGAAGTTCAGTAGAAAGAGGAGCTCATCGGACACGAGGTCGTGTGCAGTTACCCCTCGTGCCTCGAGATCGCTGACTCCGGCCATAGGCAGCTAAGCCGCCGACGATGCGCCTTATCGATAAGTGACGACATTCGAGCAGCTACCTCTTTTAGCTACCGCTGTACATTCAACTATTACATTCACTGAACCTCCACGCTTTCCTCCCGCACGCATCCAATTATACGCTTCACGTCTCGTCGCACGATTGCTGACCAACTCTGTGCTTGTTCTATCTGTGGTTCATTGATTAGACTCGACCTCCCAACCTACCCAGCCTCTGCGCTCTGTCTTTGTCCGATCCATTTAATTGCGGATCGATACATCCATATTGGAGAATGGGCAAGGGGAAGAACAAGAAGCATCCATTCAAGCCCAACCCTGCGGCTGGGAACAGGAAATACAAACAATCAATCAGCAACGGTATGCCTCACGACACTCTTTTTCGCACAGCAGCTGGAATACTGATACGTGATTTAAGGATCTGAGCATTCTCATTTCTCGTTAAGGGACGAAGCGGCCAATACTGGAAGGCACCATGAACTAGCAAGCTCAAACGAGCCGTTGCGCTACAAGCGAATGAATTTTGTCAGTGCTGGCTCTTCAATACCTACTCCGCCTATGGAAGACGACAAGGACAACAAGGTTGCCGACTTGGTTCCTGAGCATAATGTCTCGAAATCTGGCGAGAATCCCCCCAGTCAAGCCTTAGCCAAAATGCATCTCGATTCAGCGTCCAAGGAAAATGCCAGTCCCGGCGAGGCGAAGAGGGTGTTTGGCATCGATTACCAGACAGAAGTCGCAAAGGATGATTTCCAACACAGCACACCGTCCCAACCTACGTTTATTATAGATACGCTTAGAACAGAAATGAAATGCGACACCGGCTTCAAGAACCCACAGATTCGCAGTCCTTCGCCCACACCATCCGATTCGAGTGAGGAATTGATTGTCTTTCGAGGCAGAGATACTACGAAACTCGTCGAGAGGCCGCAAAGTACAAAAACTTCAGAAACTTTGTCCCGCACGGCTGACCAAAATTCCGGGCGTCGGCCAGGCGTCGTGGATGATCCAAACGAGTCGGCCAAAATGGATAAGCGGGCGGCAGCTGAATGCACGCCTTTGAAGCCTGCCTGGGACGATTCGCCTGGCAATTGGGCTCACCGAGATGAAAAGGCGGCAAGAAGCAAAGGAAAATCAGGAAGGGGGGTTGATGAAAGGATAAACGCATCGGTTCAATCCGCTTTTGTCGGCTCTCGCCGCCCTAGGCGCCGTAATCAGGAAGCATTGGACGACTATGCAGCGAATATTTTGGAGAATGGTGAGCACATAATGGCAGGAGTCAGGACCGATGCGTACAAAGAGGCCTCCGGGATCTTTGCCGCGTTTGAGGAGGAACACGAGGAAGACAGCAACGAGTTTTGGTTGGATGAGCTGGAGGACGACGACATGGAGTCTGAAAGCGAAGAAGATGAAGGGCTCGCTAGACTTCGGGACGAAGACGATCGCATAGCGCGGAGGTTGGCCAGGATGACAGATGAACAAATTGCGACAATCCTCGCCAAACAAGAGGAACTTGGCCTAGGATCTGATGATATTGTCTTGTTCGACGGTTTGGATGGCGGAGATGATGACGACGATGATGATGATCCCGATGACGATTACAGTGACTCCGATCTCCAATTATATCATATGCAAGGGAATGGAAAGACGACCATGAAGCGGCGATTTGCGGAAGATCAGCCGTATCGAGACTTTGATATCATGGATTATGATCGTCCAAGCCTCCAAGCCAACCGCAGGGGTTTTGATCCCACTGCGCCAAAGGATGGTTTGGACAAAGACCTGTACGCCGCCATGGCCGGCACATGGGAAGCTGACCGTCAGAAGAAACGTCTCAGGAAACGCGAACGCGAAGAACTCCGCGCCCAGGGCCTGTTGGGAAGGAAACATGGCAAGCCAGACCTGTCTGCAAAATACTCTCAGGGCATAGGAGCTCAAGAGATTATTGACGAAATCCGCGGTTTTCTCATGTCCACTCATGAAAGGTAATAACAATCACGCTCCTTCACCTCATGCCCGTTGCGCTCACGCCTATGTAGTCAAGCTTTCCCTCCGATGGATAAGAACAGTCGGAAGGTGCTTCACCAGATCGCAGGCTCGTTCCATCTCAAGTCCAAATCCGTCGGCTCGGGCAAGGGCCGCTTTCCCGTCCTCTACAAGACCCGCCGCACCGTCATGTTTGATGACGAAGATGCCTTCGCCCGTGCCGAGGCTAGGATTACGAAGCGGTTCTTACCAAATGCAGAGAGGAAGGGCAAGAAGGGCGGTACACCACGTCGGAGCAAGGCGGCAGCATCATATCAGGACGGCGATATTGTGGGCTTGTCGGCGCCGGAACTGGGCGCGGACAATAAGGGCAGGGGTCTATTAGAGAAAATGGGCTGGAGTCATGGAATGGCTCTCGGATCTTCGGACAATAAAGGCATTCTTCATCCGCTTGAGCACGTTGTCAGGAACTCTAGGATGGGTTTGGGTTAAAGGGTATTTGATACTGGAATTGGGCGAGGACGTGGGCGTTTGCGCTCAATATTCTATAGACGTTCCAGGAAATGGGCTGGGCGACTACTTATGGGAGCGGCTTGGTTTCTAGATTTCTTTGTCTGTATTTCAAGTGCATTGGAGCGATGGGTGTGCATTATGGTCGCCTGGGTACGGTGCTGGATGGGGTAGACGCGCTTGACTGGTGTGGACTAGAACATCAGGCGAAGGAAAGGGCGCTGCTTGCCTTGCGCAAAGGTAAAGTTATTGAATTGTTATCATACAGACTTTACCAAAATAATGTCCAAGTTTAAGCCCTCTGTGAGTTTGTGGAGTTGATGTAGGTTGAAAGACTTTGTTTTCGATTTATTTTTAACGCAGCAGTAAGCGAAGCGAATATCCTATCGAATGTTATCCAAATCCAACGCATACTCCACCCCGCAACGCATCAAACTGGAAAATGCAATGTGCGAGGAGAAGTAGAAAGCTACAGGTAGTCTTCGACCATTCGAGAATATTCACCTGTCAAGAATTATAATGGCAGGCTCCCACATTGGCAAATTACGGAAAACTGCTCAGTTAATACCTTGTCAGCGACCATGGTCCGAGATAGTGTCCAAGCCGCACAACAATTATATCACTACAAAGCCTCCTAGAGGGCATATACTAGCAGCGAAGAAGTATGTGTATATAATATAAATTACACACATGTAAGTCAGATGCAGAAGCCCAAAATCGGCTTGCCGGTCGATTGCTACCTACATGCAGCCCAAACAACGCGCACCATCAACAGAGAAGCTACCTTACTCAAACAACACCGTTCGTAAAAACCTTAGCAGTCACATCCTCAATCGCCTGCACCAAACTCCCCACCGCATCATACCGTGCATACTCCTCCTTCAACTCCTTCGCCCGCCGCCGATACCCCCTCGTCAACAACACTGCCAGCACGGCCTCACGCACCTGCGCCTCCGTCGGCGTCTGCGTCCGTAGATCCACCCCGGCGCCCGCCTGCTCCACCCGCGCCGCATTCTCCGCCTTGTCCTCCGTCATCCCCGCCACCACCATGGGGACCCCCGCTGCCAGCGCCTGGCTCACCGCGCCGTACCCGCCGTTGCTGACCACGATGTCTGCATGCGGCAGCAGCGCCTCGAACGGGATCCAGCGGGCTGCGCGCGCGTTCGCGGGCATGGCGAAGTCTGGCGAGAGAGTTGCGGCGACGGTGCAGGCGACGACACGCACGGGCAGGTCGGCGAGGGCGAGGAGGGTGGGTTCGATGAGTTCGCGCGAGGTCATGGTGGGGAGGGAGCCGGAGGTGACGACCACGAGGGGTCGCGTGGTGTCTTGCGTGACGAAGGAGTCGAACCAGTCGGGCCGCTCGGCCGAGTCGTTGCCGCCGAGGATGGTGCCGATGAAGCGCAGGTTGGGGGGCAGGTCGCGCCGGGGCGGCTCGAGGGAAGGAACGCAGAGTTGGAGGAAGAGGTCGGGGAGCAGATAGAAGTTGTCCATGGGGAAGTTGGATGGGGGTTCCTGGGTGCAGCCGAGTTGCTTGAGACCTTGCTCCAGGGCGGTTTGGGGACTTGCGAACATGTGCGTGAGGGCTTCGTTCATGGCGACGTTCTTCTCCTCTCCCTGGGACTCGAGTCCCATTCCGAAGGGTGCCGTGTCCTTGGAATTCATGAAGATGGGATAGGATCCAACACTGATGACGGGCACTCGACGACCAGGGGCACCAAGCAGCGGAGGAAGGACGCCGGCAACTACTGCGTCGGACACTATGACCGCCTTTTTATCTCGTAGGTTAGGTCGATTCAGCAGCGATTGGATCGCTCTATGCTGATCGATGACGGGGGCTATGAAAAAAGTTTCGACGTCGTAGGCTGCTAGCTCAGGGCCTGGAGTGAACTTCTGGCGTTCGGGGTACTTGGACCCAAGATCATCTTGACAGAATGCTGCTTTGCCTCCCCAAGCATTAAATTCTACCCCAATGGACTCTATAGCGGTTCGAAAAGCAGGGCTTGAGATGACAGTGATAGGGTACCCCAATTTGCGAAGTGCAATTGCGAATGCTTTGATGGGCCGCATGTGACCGTACGCAGGGCAAAAGGCCATAATGACGTGCGTGTCTTTGGGTTCGAGGATGGTCATGATTGCACTCGGATAAGATTTTGGAGTTGAATCAGATTTCAGTGGAGGACTCGATTTGTGTAGGCAGTCTGGGACTGTATATGATAACGATACAGCAATAAAACAACGGAGAAGTCTCGATGGGCGAGAAAGGGTATGTAGGCGTGAAGGCACAAGCAAAGAACTGGTGTTGTATTCGTTTGTTGTGCTAAAGAAGAAGAAGAAGAAGAGGTGAAGGGGGGTGAATAGATAGGTGGAGTATTGATATGGGTCGCTCCTGCCGTAACAGTAGGAGCAAACTTTGTTGCTCAAATACTACGAACAATCGACGATGCATCAGGCCACAAGGCAAACAAAAAGAAATGACCTACTGACAGGGAAAGCAGCTGAGAAATCTTGTACTCCTGCAGACGCAAGCTGAAGGCACAGGCGTCTGCGACGTCTAGGCTCGGCTGATACGCAGTGGAGTTCTCCGTATTTTGTGGAGAAAGGCAAGGTACAAGACGGAAAGGACCCCTGCGAGATACTGCTGCCAATGGATGTGGAAGAAAACTGTCTATCGTTACTTGAATGGACATCCATCCGGTCAAAGTCGCAGCCTTGTCAACCCATGATACTGAGCAGTGCATGTCCTCAGGCGTTGTCCATTTCAGCCTCAATTCCAGGCTCGATGTCTCCCAATCACAGAACATTGATAGTGACAGCAGTCTTCGGGCAACACAACTCGTTACACAAATTAGCGACACTTCCAGAGGCCGTTGAGTAGTCGAACGCACAATTCAAGGTACCAAAGATAATATCAACGTCTTGCGCGACTAGGAATTGACGGAAGCGGCCGAAAGCGAGTATAGAATAAGGTTCTGCCGGGATGATCAGTACACAACCGAAGCGAATAGCATGCCGAGATAAAGTTGCTATTTAGACCGGTGCAACCATCGCCGTTTATGGCACAGTACCCCTGAGGGTTCGCGATTGAAATTTTCGTTTCGACCAAAATAGTTTCTTAGCTGACAAAAGTCACAGCGGCGCAGTATGCATCCTGGTTCGAAATCCGTGGCATTCCTCGCGACGCTATCAAACGGCGGAACTTCTGTGAGCAAAAGGGATACTTGGGATTGATTTTTCTTGGAGAGTCTCAAGAAAGTGTCCATACCTCGCCCAGGTAGGATCGGCGATTTCCAGATTTTCGGTCGATTGCCTCGACTAATTCACTTTATTTAGTAGGTATAGGCCGGTTATTTTCTTTAGTAGACTACCGCACGCTGTAGGCTCCGGATGCGGCAGCTTGCTGTAGGGAAATGATTCGAAGTAAAGCTAAGATAGCTAAGGGGGCCAAACGCTAGGATTGGTGTGAACCTGACAGAACCGCATTCTCGCGCCCAGATGTACGTTACGACGGGGAAAACCAGCTTGAGTAAGGATACTATTTCGTCGCAATCTGGGCGTTGTACGTACTGACCTGGTGCCCCCAATGACAAGTTTGCATTGGCCGGAGCGAGTCGGAAGACTCGAGAGCGTCGAATTGGGATGCATACGATCTATGAAAAGGTTAATTCAGCTTGACTTGTTCCTGGAGCTGTTTCTTTGAAGAATGGTCGATTTTCGCCTGTTTAAGTCTTGAGTCGTTCGTTGTAAGTGGGTCGTATTGTGACCCCTTGATTCGACGACTAACTTCTTTGGAATCGATGTATCTTGAAAGGGTCGAGTCTATTGGACGTGACTACTCCTTGCGTAAGGTGAAGATTTAATGGATGCGGACACCCCTCGAGCAGGCCAGTGGCTATCGTTGGTCTTGTAAAAGAAGCTGCAGTATCTCAGCTTCAAAATGCCTCTGGGCTTCTCCGCTCGAGCTGAAAAGGCTGAATGCAGCGCGTGCAAATATCGCAGTAACCTTCCAACACCCCTTTTCGGTAGTCCTTCTCACTTGGCAAGAGAAATGGCCAATGCATAATGCCTCAGTTGGTTGTTTTCAATTGGTCTTCTAGCTGGATTGAGCTACATGATGAAGCACAGAGACTGAGGCTTAGCATGAAGGCTGAAGCAACACCTCCAATCATGAATGATTATTCCGTCCGGTCAGGCACGCCAGGCTCGAAATGGTACTGAGAAACAAATAGTAGACGATTACTATGGTGGTAGATTTCCACCAATTTCTGCATACGCTAGACGGTACTCATGACTCGTCCATCCCCTGCCATTTCTCTTTGCAACCACGACATCCGCGTCTTCCCCGCAATCTCATAAGTATGGCGGTCGGCATTAGGGGTTGCGGGCATTCGCAGTGGGCAGCCGCTGCAAACAGCCGGAGCATCTAGACTCCACAATGCCGAGTTGAGCTTGCACGCGGTAATTTACAATGACATCAAAATCGGTGAATTCGGTCATTTGGTGGTCTCTGATCGTAAAAGAAGATTTAGGCTGGCTGGTCCCAAGGTAAGTGTCGTTTACAGATCGAGTCTCTTGACTGAGATTACTTCGAGGTCATCGAAGTCAAGAATTCTATTCAGCAAACTGGTTTCTTGAACGCTGTACTCGGAGATCTAGCATACAATGCAGCGACACGTTGCTTTGGCATTTTTGTTGTATTTCTTCGAACGCATTTCCGGGGTTCTGGCGGCAATCTCTCCTATTTGCTCTATGGAATCCATTTCCAATCTCCTTCCTCATGGTTCCAACGCTACCATTTTCAATGTCACTCCTGTATCTGCGAATGGCACCTTCGGAGGCGGTGCTGCAGATTTGGAGTTTCCAACTAATGATACTGGTCTACCAACCCTATGTGCAGTAACTGTTCATGTTCCTTCATCGCTTACGTCATCCTATAATTTTGGCCTGTTTCTTCCTCAAACTTCATCCTGGAATGAACGTTTCATAGCCTCTGGTAATGGAGGGTTTGGGTAAGTGACCCCTCCAATCCGATTTTTCTCTCGAAAGTCACACCCTATTGTTTTGAGCCTCTTGCACCTTGGAGCTGACAAGTACCTTAGCGGTGGTATAAATTGGAATGACATGGGGACCAACGTCCACTATGGCTTTGCGTCCATGTCCACTGATACGGGCCATATCTCGGGCACAGGCGATGGCTCATGGGCGCTGAACAATCCTGAAGCTCAAACTGACTGGGGCTACCGTGCTATGCATGGTTCAGTCGTGCTTGCCAAAGAGTTGGTCCAAAATTACTACAACCAGTCGATTTCATATTCCTATTATTCTGGTTGCTCCACTGGTGGTCGTCAAGGGCTGAAAGAGGTTCAGATGTTCCCTGAGGACTTTGACGGGGTGTTGGCAGGTGCTCCAGCATGGTGGACGACTCATTTGCAGACCTGGACTGTGAAACTTGGTCTGTACAACTTACCAAATAACGGCACCAATCATATTCCAGCGGATCTCTTCCCGGTCATTGCTGCAGAAGTTCTCCGACAATGCGATGCTCAAGATGGTCTGGTTGATGAGATCATTTCTGATCCGTATGGGTGCGATTTCTATCCCGAAGCTCTGCTCTGCGGTCAAAATCTGACAATCTCGAATGCCACTTACCCTACATCGCCTTCGCACAGCACCAACGCGTCAGCTTGCTTGACTCCAGCACAGGTTGATACGCTCTATCACATCTATAATAACTGGGTGGATGTCAATCAAACGTTCGTCTTCCCTCACTTGGCTCTGGGCTCGGAGGCCCAATGGCCCGTTCTCCTCGATACGTCGCAAACTAACGCTCCATCTCCGCTTGGAACATCTTGGGTCGCTAACTTTTTGCTGTCTGACCCAAATTGGAATTTTAGTAATTTCTCATACGCGACCGTACAATTGGCCGATGCTGTCAATCCGGGGATGGCGAATGCGGACGACTTTAACCTGGCTCCATTCCATGCTCGAGGAGGGAAACTGCTACATTACCATGGATTAAGTGATGCTCTGATTGCGACGGGGAGTAGCATCTACTTTTACAAACAAGTACTCAAGACGATGATCGGACAAGGTGTGGACCTTGACGACTGGTACCGTTTCTTCCTTGTTCCAGGCATGCAGCACTGCGCAAATAGTGTAAACAACGCACCTTGGTATTTTGCGGGGGCTAATCAGCCGTTTGAGTTAGGGAGCAGCGTCTATTCCGTACCTGGCTTCAATGATTCTGGGCACGACATTCTGCTGGCATTGATGGCATGGACAGAAGAGGGCAAGGCACCAGACAGTGTCATTGCGACCAAATACACGAATGATAGCGTTGAGGCTCCTGTTGTAAGACAGAGACCGTTATGTCCATATCCCTCTCAAGCGAGATATGATGGAGAAGGAGATGTCGATGATGCTGAAAGCTGGGCTTGTCACAGTGTTTACTGAATGCTCATTATGGGGCTCGGCGGCATTTCAATCTACTTTAGTCAACAACCAGAAGAGCGGAGCGTTCAAAATTTCAGCCTGTTCAATTCTCGTAGTGACCTTGACCACTTTTAAGCTCGATTGCAGAGCTACAGGCCTTCCGTTCTTTCAAGGCGTATTCAAACTTTTTGCTATACTATGGTGTGCCGCTGGTGAACATTGACACTCTGTGAAAAGATGGATTTCAGTGTCTTGTAGCTAATGGTGTCTCAACACTCGATGGCGTCGTGCCGGAGATAGAGCCTTGGCAGAATATTCTTCTGTCGCGCTCCTATTGGCGGATATGAGATCCACAATCATCGTTTAATTACTAGGCTTACTCTGTACCAGCGACCACCTTGGCTGCGAACGCGTCCACGCTAGCTTTGCCGGTTTTCCAGTCCACGTCCGGCCTAGTTCCAGGTTCTCACGAACGCGTCGCGTCGCTCCACCCAGAAAACCACTCGACGAGTTTTGTCGGTCCAATCCGCCACTCGTGCTTCTTGATATCTGAGAACCCGAGCGCGGCCGCGAGAGCCACATCGGCGGCTGCTGCGATTTCTTGGGCCCCAAGAGTGCGGAGCGTGCGGCGTCCAGCTTCCATCTCCAGTTGATCAAGAGATCGATTAATCTTCTCCTTTTGCCCCGTGATCCACGCGTCAAACTTGATCCAGTCTTCGGCGCGAATTTTATTTTCATGAACGATGAGAACGAAAGCATCGAGCATTGCATCAGCTAGTGCATGCAGGGTCTTGAGCCGCCATCTTTGCTTGTCGTCCGCGATCTCACTGGCCCGAGTCTCCGATATTTCCAGGAGAAAGTCTGTGATAGTCCTGGAATCGTAAATGCCGTCTCCATGTGCTGCCGGAATCCATGTCGGGATCTTTGCCACCGGGTTGAACTTAGAGACTTCTTCATTATTGTCGCTCCACCCGGGATAGGGAACTGGTGCAACAACGACCTTATTAAGCGCAATGTTTCGCTCGAGCCCAAGCTCAATCGCAAACATGTAGACTTTCCTGCTGAAAGGAGACATGGGATGGTAGATGAGTCTCATCTTCTGTGGGTCGGAATACCTCGTAGC
This sequence comes from Bathelium albidoporum, assembly GCA_021031095.1. Classification (NCBI taxonomy): domain Eukaryota; kingdom Fungi; phylum Ascomycota; class Dothideomycetes; order Trypetheliales; family Trypetheliaceae; genus Bathelium; species Bathelium albidoporum. The sequence goes on along the minus strand of JAGFVP010000095.1, from coordinate 52,462 downwards.
GCTGTAGGACCTATCCTCGTCTGAGATTTCCTCCACTTTCTGGATACTGAAATTCCATCGAGGAAAGTACAGGCGCAGATTTCTATCATTAAGAATGTATATTTGGTCAATGGTGAGTCTTAACAGTTTCCCGCTATCCGAATGTGTTGGAGCATGGTCAGTCGCTCTCACTCTCACGGTATCATTTACTCTTAATCCGAGAGGATCATCGGCGTCCACATATCCTTCGATTACTGTTTCGACCGCTCCTGATATCTTGCTCACAGCCTCCTCTCTGCTTAGTCTTGTGGGTCTCGGGCCACGAGATTGAGCATCCCTAACTGCAGCTAAAAGCCGACTAGTCCACGCAAACGTCTTTGGGAATCTTCTGGCACTGATGAATTCTTCAGGTGAGCTGTTCCGCCTTGCATTAGCTTATCTCTGACGATCCACTGCAAAGGATACGCGGCGTCAATATCTACCAGACTGGGGCCATTCTTGTTACCTAAGATCCACTGTTGGCCGTCAGCGAGGAAAGCGGTCTCCATCAGCTCGAAAACCATTCGCATATGAGGTAATCCTTCCGAACGGGCTTGCATCATAGTCTCGTGATTGAAAAGTCGTCCAAGCAACTTGCCTCGATCATCTAAAAACCTTGGATCCTGTAGGAAAGGCTTTTCCCAAATGGGCAGCAAAGATGCAGCGTGGCAGAAGATCCCGCCATGCATGCAATGGCTCTCGAAAAGCTTCCGTATACCATGCTCTTCAGGATCGTTGAGTCTGAACGAGCTCTTGCCGTATTTTTGTTCCAGAATGTCCAGAATGGCTCGAGAATCGCAGTAGACATCGCGGCCAATGGCAAGAATGGGTATCCTTCGGTGATTGATGTGCAATCCGTCGGTAATGTATGGTCGCGAAAGCCACCCAGGTTGAATCTTGCGATATTCAGCTTGGGTTGTCTCTTTTCTGAGAAAGTATGGACCTACACATTCCTCATATGCGATGCAATGCCATTGAGATGTAGGTACCAGAGGAGCCTGTGGGAGTAGATGCTCTCCTTGTAGTGGAACAGTACAACCCCAGTACTTCCGTCCGTCATCTTGCACAATGACAGAGCAGAAACAGGCAGATTGCGATCGAATTAGTCAATTCCAGGTTGTTGTCGTATGCTGAAGAACAGGAGCCAGGTATGAGGTAAATAAATGGTGTCACACGGGTGGTTCTTTCCGTACCAGCCCGAGTACCTTACCTTTCTTAATGTTTCCACAGCCTGGAATACTTAACTGAATCATCATATGAGGTAGGTACCTGCTCGCTCGTGGCCTCATATAATAATACTTGGCCAGACGTCATTTTCGTAACCCCGCAACGCAGGCTTGATCTTGTGTCTCGGGCAAACACAATCTTCATTTAAATGCTTGTGTTTTGGAGGACTCAAGGTTTTAACAAGAAAGCATAATGACCGAAAACGTTCTTGACTTTCAGCAGCCAACCGGCCGCAAGCTTATTGGCGGCGATCTTCTTGCTCAGTCGTTGCATGCATTAGGTGTACGTGTGGCCTTTGGTCTTCATGGAGGTCACCTTGACTCCTTAATGGGCTGTGAAGGAGCCGGTATTACACTCGTTGACACCCGCCACGAGACAGTGGCGGTTCAAGCAGCCGAAGGTTATGCAAAGGTTAAAGGTTATCCATCCGTTGGATGCGCCTTCGTAACGGCAAAGAGTGGGTAAGTCTCTTCTTGCTTCTGCTTAAATCGTGCTGCTCTTGAATTTGGGTAGTTTCTCAAATGCACTGCCTGGTCTAGCTTCTGCTCTTGCGGATCGATCTCCCATCTTTGTCGTGACGGCCTCACCTCCTCTACGCAATGCCGAGACCAATGTTCTCCAAGGAATCCACAAATAGGACATCATCGCAAAGCCACTCACTAAGTTCAGTCACCACGTCACAGTGGTGGAGTAGATACCGCGGATTATCACTCATGCCTTTCGAACTACTTCGTGTACCCCTGCTGGTACGTATGTGCAGAATGGAACTACTGTAAACTACTGACACCTTGAAGGGACTGTATTGATTGATTTTCCTATTGATATACTGTTTACGCCTCCTCGAGAATCCTATATCTCCTGGGGCTCAATTACAAAGCCCCTGCCTTATCCGCCTACAGCGGATCCGCGATCACTGCACCAACTGCTGGAGATGTTGAAGGAATCTCGGCGTCTTTGTATGGTGACAAGTACTAGAAATAACGGGTCCGAAGCAATTAATTCACAGCCTCCTTGAGCTTTTTCGTCTAAACTCTAACCCCAGCAAGGGTGCCAATAAACCCCGAAATCTTCTGGAAGCTACCCACGTCCCTTTATTCAACAGCACCAAATATTCTGCGTTCTTGCCACACTTCCAGCTCTGGGACAGAAACAGCCAGATCTCATCATCCTTCTCAGTGTACGAACTGGTTTCTTCTTAGGTGCACGGAGTGGTGCAATCATCCTAAAAAAGGACTGCAAACTAGTACAGATTGACATTGACGGCTCAGAAATAGGACGCTCTCATCCTGTTGACCTAGGTGTCGTGTCTGACGCTGGACTCGCCTTGGTCGCCCTGAACGCCGAATTGCAGAAACCCGTCATCACGAAGGTCTCGTCTGAGTGGGTAAAAATCGCAACTTCTCTCAAGGATTCGAAGTCGCCCCTCGATAAAGATCCAAAACACGACGATTCTGGACGAGTACATCCGTATCATGCATCCAAGACTGTTTTTGAGACTCTAGCACATGTGACTCCGTCGCCGATCGTAATGATGGATGGTGGCGAGGCCAGCTGCTGGGAGCAGGACCTAGTCGACCACGCACGTGCTCACAAGTACCTCGTTGCTGTTGGTTATCTGGGGTTTCTGGGCAATGGATGGGGCTACAGTCTCGGCGCGGCCATTGCGGCGCCGGATTGTCTGATCGTCAACATTCAGGGCGATGGTTCAGCCGGTTTCCACATTGCTGAACTCGACATATTCGCTCGCCACCATCTGAACATCTGCACTGTGATCTTCAACAATTCCTGTTGGGGAATATCTCAAATTGGCTATGAGCTCATCTGTGGCAAACACACTCAGGCTCGGCCCGCAACCCAGCTCTCACCCGCTTGTGCTTACGAAGTTGTTGGTCAAGGCTTTGGGTGCCTTAGCGCCAGGGTTGACAAGTACGGTGATATTGCAAAAACTGTGACAAAGCTAGGGAATTCTGGCAAAGCTTCTTGTACAAATTTTGTCATTTCCGACAAACCCATCGTGAGTGATCCATGAACGCTGCTTACCGAATCTATCTAATGCTTAATTTCTTCTCAGGTTGGCGCCTCGGACGATCCAAATGTTATCGTCGTTCCGTATTACGACAATCTTCCGGTACCACGTTATGTCTAGGATATCATTTTTGCCGTACCAGAAGAATTTTCCAGTTCTCATGACTTTATTCTCTCTCAGGGAATGATAGCCTAGGTGCTCCGCTGCACGGGACCAAGATGGTTGGAATGCGACAGGCCGCCAGCGAACCACGTTTATTCCAAAGGCGAACTCTCGATACTGAGCCTTTGCTGTTTCTGGGCACTGAAGAAAACTGATGAATATGCGTCTCTGGGTAAAGAATAACATTGATGAACTTTTCCCCAAGTCCCAGTACAGAGGAACACGGTGTGGCTCCCAACGTCCTAAATTTGGTTCCTCTGTTGCAATCATGCGCAGATCGCCCCACTGTTATCTTCCTCGGCGCGAATCTGAAGATGGAAAGGTAGACTACGTGAGAAACTGTCAGGGATTGGTGTCGCTTGGGATTGCCAAAATTGAGCAGAAAAGGCCTTGGAAATACCAAATAAAAGAGCGGTACCGCATCAACAGACCGACGCCGACGCTCGTGCATTTCGCGTAAGTTACCTGAGCGAGCGCTACGATTTCTCTCCTGCGACTCCAAAAAGACTGGATTTCCTGGCCGCTGGTTGCCATATATAATCGCGAGCAAATTTAGCTTAGTAAAGTCGGTGCTTTGATGTACGGATGAGTTGTGGTTGGTGCGCTAGCCGCGCTGATCTTCGTTTGGACAGGCTGCCAGTCTGCTTTGGCATCAGCTTACGGGAACCTTTTCCACTTTGCTCGGTCGCTGCCTAGCTGTGGAGCTCCTGACAGCCAAACTCCCGCTACACGAAATGCTTCTGTGATGGCGTGGACGAATCTAGACGTGTTTTCTGTCATGCATGCAGCCACCCAACACATAGCCAATACCCTCATAGCATACGCGCCCCCTGCTCTTGGCAACTTCGCGTAAGGAGGTACTTCGCCTCGTCTGCATTGGGACCTGGGCCTTTTGACGCAGCTGTCTTCTGCCTTCTTAATGGCAGGTGCTGGCCCTTTTTGCCACTGCAGTGACAGGCCGCGGCCATGGATCCGCTCTCCATCACTTGTGGTGTTTTGACCTTCGTTGGAGCAGTCAGACAAGCTCAGAAATGTGTCCGCAGACTACGTGCTATGCAAAATGCTCCACAGGAGGTACAAGAACTTGCAGAAGAAGTCGCGGATCTACAGTCGATCATAGTCCAAGTCCAAGCTGCCGTCGCTCCCGTCGCCGATCGCGTCGCCCGCCCCATCCGGGCGGGAAACCACACCGCTGGCCCACAGGTCCATGATGTTCAGGGAGACAATTCGCCTTCGGAGGAATTGCAGGAGGCCAGAGAGCTCGTCACTCGAAATGTGCAACGCATTGAGTCCAAGCTCGAGCTCCTGGCAAGCCTCATACCGGAGCAGCGCAAACCTTACTCGATATCTCGTACAGGTTTGAGGACTGAGCATTGGCACTGGTTCAAGACGAGAAGTAAGGCGAAGAAGATACAGGCTGAGCTGAGTGATCTCAAAGTCAACCTCATCATTGGCTTGGGCTCGCTTACACAGTGAGTGAAATTTTCCTTCGGCGCATTAGTTGCGGGGTCGGCGTGGATACAGCCACCAAGATCTCAAGCTCAGCCACACATCTGGACTGACCATTGGTTGTAATTAGTCGTGCTGTCGGCCGTTCGCATGTGACCAATAAGGCTTCCCAAGAAGCAACTCAGGAGAACGCCGGTGCAACTTCAGGATATATAGACTCTTCACCACCGCGGACACCACCGTCGCTATCTACTTCATCTAGATCGAGCTCTGTCTCCGACCAACCGACAACACCACCACCACAGTACGCAGAACCGTTCGCGCTCCATCCTCAACTTCAAGTCTCCGTAGAGAAGACTATCTCGGTGACGAGGCTAGACGCTCAAGCTCCAGTGACGCATCAGATGATCATGAGACGCCGCCTTCAGTCCAAGGAACAACAAGAACAGGCGCAAATTGCGGAATCCCCAGCTTCGAGTTCGACAAAGACCCAAGTGCTGGAAGGCCACTGCGATGCATGGTGTTCATGCAAGTGCCATGCAAAACTATCGTTGAAAACTGCCGTGAACGCAAACGGGATCATCGGAAGTCTCGCCGTAGCGTCACAAGGCATTTCAGCGACAAAGGTCCAATGTGACCAGCATGCCTGTCGACGTCGTCCTCATCCTTCATTGAAGGTGACATATCGACCTCCGCCCTGGCTAACGAATCAATATTTCATGTTTTCTATTCAATGCCGACCGTCATATGGGCCGGAGATCAATGTGAAGCTCCCGCGCACCATAGGCTGGGAAAGTCCGCTCTGGGACCACGCGATTAAAGGGAATCTCGTTGCTATTAAGGATATGCTCGTGAAGGGGCTAGCTTCTCCATGGGATGTCAATGGTCTTGGTGGCTCGACTTTACACGTACGTGTCTATCGAATCCTTGCCGCAATACTCGTGCTGAGCACCATATTCGTAGTATGCTACCGAGCGGCGATATTTTGACCTTTGTCAACTGCTTCTCGACTACGGCGCGACGACATCCCAAACAGACGACTTGGGTGGTAATCCGACGGCAATGGCGTGGGAGCATTTCCTTTCTGGCAATCTGACGTGTGAAGAATACCTCAAGGTCGAAAGCCTCTTTTCCGATGATGAATACCTCGAGACCAGAAACTTTGCGGTGCTACATAAAACGACCCTCGGCCTATTACCGGGGCGAACCGTCCATTCCGAGCTTGATGCATCAACAGCAGATATCGACGTCCAAGATGCTTTGGGCCGGACTTGCGTCTCATGGGCAGCAGCGCGTGGCGACAACGAATCATTACGGGCTCTGCTCTCATATGGTGCCAAGCCAAACATTGCTGATCATATGGGCCGAACTCCGCTTCAGTACGCAAAAACCCCAGAGGTCATAACAACTCTCTTAGCCAACGGGGCCGATCTGGATGCCGCAGACAAATCTGGTCATACGGCTCTCCATTGGATATGCCGCCTTGACGGGAAACCTGGCGTTGTCGAAGCTCTCCTGAATGCTGGCATCAACATAAATGCCCAAGATAATGGCGGCGAGACTGCGATCTGCAACGCGACGCTTGCTCAACACACCGAGGCTGTCGCCATCATGCTTCGACATGATCCCGACCTCAGCATTGGAATTAATACCCCACTCCGATTCGCTCTCATGTGCAACGCCCACGATATTCTTCGCATGCTGCTTAATATCCCAAGCGTTGTCGACGAGCTCGTCGGTGACTTTGTCCCTTGCAAACACATCAGTGTACCGAGTGTACCGCATGTCATCGCGCAATACGCCGACTTGGAGACGCTTGCCATCCTTGCGACCAAGGTCGGTGGAAGGATGGGTGCAGAACAGCTTTGCGTGCAAGACAAGCATGGCAACACGCCGGAGTATTACCTGGAGCCACGGCTTGAACGCGCCCCCAATTCGGCGGAGAAAGCAATCTTGATCACGGCGTTTATGCAACTCTATGAGGGCGGACGCATTGAAGAGGTTGGCGACGAAATGAATGATGATCAGGAACAAGATCTATTCTGGGATGCAGCAGAGGTAGTACCGGTAATAGCCGTATAATACAAGAGTCAGGATGGTTCGCATGTGACCGGAGGCGAATGCGCGGTATCATGGGTCCTTCATCCGTCCGCAGGGCTGCGTAAGGCTGTGGTATTTATGAGGTAGAGCTTGGTTCAAAACTTACTCGTCCGAGCGGCGTGCAACATGCATGACCAGTGTCAAGGTTCACCAAAGCAGCACCCAATCCAGTTTCAGTATTACTCGGTGCCGCAACGGTCTGCGTTTTATTAAAGTGTTGAAATGATCTGGCGCTTGATTGACATTGCTCCTCACTCACGTTCTTCAAGGTACATGAGTTCTTGCTCCACAGCTGTAACAAACGCCAAGCCTAAACCAATCAGATTCAAACAATTTTTAGGTTGGTTGAATTAGATGATTGGGTTAGTGTTGTCCGGAAGTGATATGTAGCCTATGATACCACTCCGCCACAGAGATCAAAAGATCAGCATAGACTCGAACCAAAGGTTTAAATCAGGCTACGCCCTATATATAATATGTTACAACAGCCTTGGGCATGAGAGCAGGTTGTCTCCTCAATGCTCGATGTCTTGGACTCCAGTCCTGACCGTTACGTCCTCGTTGCGTGAAAACCTTGGTCCTTTGACAACGACTTTTATTCCATCAACGTCGTGTGGACCTATGATGGCTGCCTTCCAAACGTCCGGCAGCATTCAGTTGGCCCAAGACTGCTTCTTGGGACATCTGACCGACAATCAATCATGCTCGCCATCTCTAATGAATGGCATTCGTGGCGCCGGTCCATCGGACAGCTACGGGATCTATTCGCCTGGTGACATTTGTCCCGTCAATTACACCAGTGCCTGTTCAAGTCAGTTTGGTGGAAGTGGAAGTTTCACATTCCAATACCCACTTCGAAGTGGAGAACATGGTGTAGGATGTTGTCCAGTGTAAGTTATTTCTTTACCACTGACTCCTTTTCAGTCTCAGTAGTCCACATCTAAACCTTCGTTCCAGTGGCTTCTCCTGTTCTACCGTCGATTTAGATCCGGTTTACCAAGCATGCGTGGCGCTCCTCACTTCCACCAGCTTTGTAGCAATTTCTTGCTTGACGCCAAGCTTTGAATCTCCAGAATATAAAGCAATTGAAACAGCTGCTAAATCTGTAACCATCAATCTCCCTGCGAATTTTTCCGTGAATGTGAACAACTACCCTTGGCTGCTCAGCCCACTTCCTTTGGTCGCTCCTCTTGTCCAGCTCGTATATCAGACCAGTGACCTTCCCGGCTATGGCTTGAAGGCCAGTGATCTTCCAGGATTCGGCTCGTACACCAGCAATCTATCAAGTTTTAGCTCGAAAGCTAGCGATCTTCCAGGATTCGGCTCGTACGCCAGCAATCTATCAAGTTTTAGCTCGAAAGCTAGCGATCTTCCGGCTTTAAGCTCGAGTAGCCACCATACCTCGGGCGGCACAGTCGCGGGTATCGTAATTGGCGCTTTCATAGGACTCGTTTTTGTTCTTGCATTCGTTTCGTCTTTGCTCTGGTGGAGAAAACAGCAAAGACGAAAACGTGACACACACAATAGCGCGGAAAGCCCATGGCTAAAGGCGGAGCTACCAGGTCAAGGCAAACCACTAAACGAGGCCGATGAGGCAGCGGAGATGAGGGAGCTCGAGGCACCTGGTACGTATACACAGATAGGTCTTGTTTGTGAGATAGAGGTGCCTAACTTGACCTGTGAAGTATACGACAACACAACAATAATATATGAGCTTGAGGCACCAAATGTAATGCACGAATTGCACAACGGCGTACTAACTGAAAGACTGCCCAGTGTTAAGGAGCCAGCTGAACCTAAACAGAGCCACTGGAATAGCTGGTTTGAGGGCGATGAGATCATGCATACGCGACCTGCTGTTGACGATGGGAGCGTAGCCGCTACAAGGAGTAATGACGAGAGGACGGTGACGAGTCACGGTGGGTAAGTCGGTGAAAATGAGATTTTCAGGATTTCAAGCAATCATGTTCTTAGCTCTAGTGATTTTCGACAAGAAGAATGCAATTGTTGTGTCAATTTGGTAGGATTCGGACGTACGGAGTATCCTTGCATTCTTGGATGTGGTTGCTTCAGTGTAGAGTGATCCATGACACCCCAACGGATGCTATGACATGTACGATGCCTTCCTTCTCTATTCATGACTACAAAGTCCATTTCCTCCAGACAGTATGCTATGAAAATATGCCCTCAGTACGGTCCAGCGAAAGTGCCACGGAAACGCCGAATCAAGATGCGAGAACTGCAGTAACCTGCACAATGATGGTCTTGTATCGGCCCGCCAGTCCGAGATGCGGCGATTAGATCGCATCAAACGAATCAGTCAATATTCCATGCCCTGGCATAATCTGCTCTGGACGTTGCACCCTGATCGGAACACCGGAAACTGAGTCCCATCCAAACGAAGAATGATCTTAAACTGCACGACGTAGCCTCATACTGATCGAAAAAGGTCATCGTGTCCTATCACGATGACAGAAGACCAGGTTCCTGAGGCAGGCGCTCCAATTCCATACTGACACGCTACAAATGGCCAGTAGAGATCTATATTTCCTTAATCTACTGTTAAACAGGGGGCCGTATGATGCACAAGAAATATCGTGGATGCTCAAAGATGTCTCTGCAAGGCACAGAATGTCGCGCTCGGTCCTGGCTTGCCTCTCTGACGTAAATAATGAGATGAAGGAGAGTATAAGTACTCTGACTCGCAAACTTCGCCTTAGGCAGAGTTTCCAGTTCATTAAGGTCTCGATCGTCATTTGGTTACTTGATCTTTTCCTTTCAGTTGCAAAGTTCATCAACAATATTAGGTAGATGTGATTCCGCTGAAGTTACAACTATCTTCACTGAACGATGGAGCTTACCAGCTATCTTGTCATCCTCAGTCTTCTGGCTATTGGCCAAGGTTATTATCTGGATGGTTCTTGCAATCCTTACGCACAAACGGTGATCAAGGGCATGCGAGGTGCATTTGATCTCACTCAAGCAGGTTCCGGTACACTTGCTGCACTTAGACAGCCGAGTACCTCTAGTACCTGGCAGGCACAGCACGAGCTTATGAGATATATGTTTGCCGATGCACTACGCGACGGAATAAACGACGGCGTGGATCCTGACAAGCCCGAGTGGCAGAGGGTTGCACAGACGTTTACTTCGGTCCTGAGGTTCGATGACAATGGTGGTCAGCCTAATCCAGTCCCTTCAGACCCTCCAAATAATACTTTAAATCCACATAGCCTGATTATATTCTGCGATTTGAGCCGTTTTGTAGAGACCCAACGACCAGCAGGAAGGCCGGTTTCAGTCACAGATACTACAACCGGATTCACTTTTGACATGAATCCGGGATATGAGAGGTGCAAGGTCACTGAAGCACGACCACGCAACGTAAGTAGTTATAGCTTGCGGATGGTGCATTACTTACGCTAACCCGAGACTTAGTCACCTGGAGCCTTTACATTCACTGGAGCGCGTGTATCTCAGCCCACTTACATTCAGCTGTGCCCTTGGTACATAAGAATGGTTCACAATCTGCGACTCCAGACTTTTGAAGACCTCCAAAGCCTTAACATCAGGGCCCGCCTGCTCAGAACTCTGAGGACTTTACGTAATTGGCTCCGCGATCGACCCGTTACTCCCATGGATCTGTTGTATTTGTTTGATGGCACCTTGTTCCATGAAATGACGCATGCGATCCCAGAAGGTGCGACTCAGGATGTAGGTGGAGTTGGCAGGGCATACGGCTGGAGAAACTGTATGCAACAACTCTTCTATAATCAAGTGGGAAACGCCGATAACTATGTCTACTTTGCTATTGGTTCGAGGATGATCTCACCGCACATGGGCATCGCGCAGCGACCAGAACCTGATGGAACTATTCGAATTCTTGACCCTCGAAGGCCGAGAGCCAGATTTCCAGCTCCAATACCTCTCGTTCATGTTCGTTCAGCCGTAGGAGGCTCGAACTTTCGGAACACAGGGAGCCTCGAGGGCTCCAACGGTTCGGTCTCCTTGAACGCATCCTCTGGAAATGGTGGGATCATTTACGACGAATTTCTCGCATGGGATTCTTCAAATACCTCCTGGTATGAAATACAGCAGTCCGTTCTTTTGGATGCAATTCAAAGCTGACAAGCACCATTTCGTATATCACCTAGCTATATCAGGTAAAAACCAAAGAAATGTTGCGCTAAAAAAACTCCACAAGCACTATAAGTCTAGAATCAAATCACCGAGTAGCCCTTCGAAGTTTTAGCTTTTCAAACGACCCGAGTTTTTGATCAAAGAATGAATAGATATCTAATTAAAAATTTTGGATGAGGATGTCCTTGATGGACAGTAAACCTGGGCCAAAACATTTGATCTGTTAGATGTGGGGAATGAACCCTGACCAATCAACTTGCTGGAAACAGCCCGCAGGCATTGCTCTCAAACTCACTATCACCTCTGTCACAACTATCATCCGCGCGGCAAAGTAGAGAGATCCAGGTACATAGAAGAACAACACCCAGGGCCATTTTAACTTATATCCGTTGAAGCTTTGGAGGAGACTTTCACTGTATCCAACCGCAATCATTCGAAACACTTCTGTGAATCCCCACAGTGAAAGAATCAGAAACATCGAGAGGCAAGTCCAGCGCCAGAGGGCTTGCTCCTGTTTTGTCGGAAATTCAAAATTCCACGCTATAAAGGGGAATACTTCGAAAGCGACAGTCATTAGCGAGCCGGTAAAGACTATGCGGAACGTGTGGAATAATGGATCTCGGTCATTGGGGATGCGTGGCAGTGGACGCTTTTTAAGTCCCATTGACCGAAGCCCGGGTAGCTGACCAGACAGATAATGCAGTGGCTCTACAAAGTCAAGGGGTGTGTTGATGTAGGGTTGATTGGCGCGTGGTCCGGCTTTCTTTAGAATGTCGGCGGCTGTGGTTTGAATAGCAAGCCTGGTCGGAATCTCGACTGCAAGCGGTTTCTTGAACCAGAAATAGAAAGAAACTGCTGAGCAAGCGATGATTGCCAAGGTCAGGATTTCAAGTGGCGCAATTGGGAGGCGCTGAATGCCTCGGGCAATAATCTGCGCAACAAACCACGATGTTTGAAGCGCTGCAACAGCTTTGGCAAATTTGTCTGCTTTACTCTTGTCCCAGATTTCTTCCCTCTTTATAGTGGGTATCTCCATGTATCCTTGCTCCACCAGGTAGTGTATTTGCTTTGCAGTGACGGGGAAACTTGGAAAATCGGGCGTCTGTAGCAAAAAACCTCCGCTATCGGCGTAAAAGGCATGTACTATTGTCCACTGGTCTTCTGACAGGCTGAGCTGCGCCATATCAGCAATAGACCGTTTTGCTGAGGCCCACTGGCCTCCTGCAAAACCCATAGATAGTTCGGGGGCAAGTAGGCAGAGCAGGAACCACTTTAAACGACGGAGGAGGACTTCTGTATGCGTGTCCGATCTTGCTGGAAGGTTTAAGTGAAGCATGACATAAGTACAAATAAAGATCGTGGAAGCACAGCTCATACCAGGTCTATGGTACCGCGGTTGTTAGGCTGGCCAATCCACCCATGTAGAAGGAGCTTCAGGTCAGCACTGTCGCTTCTCGAACCATTGTTGATCGGAGACATCCCGCGATTGAGACAAATGGGTTTCTTCTGGAGATGGAGAGAACAACGAATATGGTAGTGCTCGCTACCATTTTGTAGACTAGATATATCTTTGCGAGTGCAAGGCTGTCCCTCAGCTTGTGTACATACCCTGAGCAATCTATGGCTTCGCCCACGCTTTCAGCTCGTGCGGAATCCAGAGCCATATCACTGGCGCCAAGAGTGGGCTATGCGCGATAACCGCCGGCGCAGGATTGTACTGGCAATTAGATAATGTGCGATCAGCTCTGATCGCGAGGCGCCGATCTGTATGGCGCTGGAGCCTGAAGGTGGAAGACGGAAGATGTAATTTGGGAGGGAGACGGGATTATGATTGGCCGGAAAAAGCCACGACCGAGCGCAACAGATCCATCCTACATATACCTGCGGCAAGGCTGCATGTGCAATCATGAATGTAGAATCAGCGCATCCCATTTTCCACTACGTTGATCTATCAACAGGCCCATTATCTTCCCCAGCGTGCATAATATAGTAGAACTACTCACGCAGCCTTTCGCGGAGATTGTCACTATGTTCAACCGCATAGCTCTTATATGTCTTGCTTTGATAGCTTACTTGGGATTGGTGCAGATCCTTCGCTTCCAAAGAATGAAAAGTTATCGCAAACGATTCAACATGAAGACACGAGACTCGTTCTCAAAGATGTCGGTAAAAGAAGCGTGGATTATTCTTAAAGAGCTGACCGAGCTCGAATTTCCTCACATGATGGGGTTCTCCATTGTTTTTGCGCTCTTCAAAACATATGGAATCCCAGAGATATCTTCACTACTGGTATCCACCGGTCAGCTAGCGAAGCCCGAAACCATCTCAAAGCGTATCGCAGACACGGGGGTACTACTTCTAGAGTTCGCTCTCAACGACCCATCCTCCGATCGTACAATACAGGCCATTGCACGGATGAACTGGCTACATGGCCGCTATCAAAAGGCGGGCAAGATCCGGGATTTAGACATGCTCTACACTTTAGGGTTATTCAGTCTGGAGCAGCCTCGTTGGATCGCGAAATACGAATGGCGAGAATTCACGGACATCGAGCTCTGTGCGAATGGGACATTCTGGAAAGCCATCGGCGATGCTATGTCGATCTCGTACGACCAGCTCTCGTCGTCAAAGACTGGATGGACAGATGGATTGCACTGGTTACAGGAAATGGAGGCTTGGACAGTGCAGTACGAGAAGGCAGCGGTCCGTCCTGCTCAAAGTAACGTTAGACTGTCACACTCGAACATCGACGTACTATTGTTCAACGTTCCTTTTGAGAACATCAAAAGGGCCGGAAAGCTGATCTACTCATGCTTGTTGTCGGATCAATTGAGGCATGCCATCGACTTTCCCAAGCCTTCGGCATTTACCAAGAGCCTCGTATTTGGCACGCTTGCGGTGCGCAAATTCTTGCTTCGCTATCTTTGCCTGCCTCGATACGAGCCTTTTCGCAGACAGTGGATCAACAAGAAGCCTAACCCAGATACAGGTCGGTACAATATGATAGAGTATATTGGCTTTCCGTGGTATGTTGAGCCTACTATCTCACGAAGATGGGGTATCGAAGCTTGGTTGGCATGGCTAGCAAGAGCAAAACTTCCAGGCGACGACGGCAGGAAGTTCATTCCAGAAGGCTATCAAACATTAGAAGTTGGACCAAAGTATTTGGAAGGGAAAGGCGGTGATGAAATGCAACAAGACATCGAGGTGCTGAACCGCAGCTTTGGAACCGGTAGATGTCCCTTCGGTACCAAGTTATGATAGTACTTCTGTCCGTAAGGCATAGAGCCCGACCACAGAGCCTTGAGGTCTCCATGTGAATTTTAGGGTAAAAAACGTTATCATACATAAGGTAGTACAGGTACATGGTTTTCCGGACAGCAATAGTTCCGCTACGCGGATGTCAGGATGATTCGCACTTCGCGCACACAAATTTAGATTCTAGCGTACTCCTTTTTCGACCAACATAGGATATTATGTTTCTTGATTTCCATCATGCCTGAGCGCGCGCAAGCCTCCAGCGTCTGTTTGCATGTATTTATCTGAACAGGTGATCTTTCACAGCGCTGGCTCTTGTACTATTATGTAGTCCACGTTCTCAAGCCTGACCTAGATCGTATCTTAGGAAGAATTTTTCTGGCTTGGTGAGGTATCAGCCAAATTGTAGATGCGAACACCCGCCACCGGAACGGGATGGGATCTTGGAGCCATTCCCATCCCATAGGACGGGACCCCGTCACACCGAGCAAGCTCAATAATCCATCCAGTCCCGTCCCAAAATCCCATTCGGATGGGATATCCCATCCCCTACGCCGTGCCACAAAGACTGGAGATTGGGAGTATAGCGACTGCAATAGAACCTACCAAGACCATCATCATATCACAATACAAGATTGTGTTTCATTATTGAATGGTGGAACTTTGTATCTGGATCCGTGGAGTTGCTAGGATTCAATGATAGCTGCTCCGGCGATCTGTTACCCTAGCAACCTGGGCAATCCATTTCAGACGTATTAGATTTAAGATGCAAATTCGCACTATAATTTTGCGGAATGAACTGTGATGGCACGCGGGTGACACAATAATTGGCACACACAATTCGGCGGGCGGCTCACCAAACCAGAGCGGCCGTATCAGCATATTTATTTTAACTCAATTTAATAAGACCACAATCACAACAGACTTTTAGTAAAAATTCATATCGGAGTGTAATTTGGATCAAGATCCATAATTTTAGAAATTTAAAAAAAAATAACATCACATTTTGATTGAAAGAAAGACCATACTAGAATCTAGATTTGTGTGTGCCAATTATTGTGTCACCCGCGTGGATGGGTTCAGTAAAGAAGAACCATTATGGTAATTATTGATTTTACCAAAAACAAATAACAGTAGTTACCAAACGCCGATGATAATCAAGATTAATCGAACAGCAGTAAGAGTAGTACCATTTTGCCCCACACATAGGTTGTCATCTTCTATTTTGGTGCTCCCACTGTCCGAAAGCTTGATGACAGCACGGGTCCGTCCAGTCATCCAGCGAAAAGCCCAGATGCTCACGAATTCTTCGGTAGGATTGCGGCCAACAAACGATTTTTCTTTATAAAGCCCATCATGCATCGTTCTCCAAGCGCACGATTTAGTGAACGGGGACCAGATTGTGTACGCCAGCCCAACCTGCTGCGAGAAACCGAAGAGGCCGTCTGCGCCAACCAGGGATTCGTCATTAAATGCTTAATCATCTATTCTAGGGCATAACTCCATACAGTCGCATCGGCACCTATCAAGGCTAAAGAGCCCATTTCGCGAGTCGACAGGAAGCTTTCTACTTCAGCCAGATCCTTGATACCTGGGCTGGGCAGGCCGGCGATCTTTGATTGCAACAGTACGTACCGCTGAATATTCTTCAACATACTGTACTCCTTGATTTGGGCTCGGATCTTCAAAAAAAGCTCCCATTGCTTGGAATCTCCATTATTACTGCTTGAATGACGTAGTCGGTTCCAGTTGACTGCATGCTTGCCTTTCGTCAGTACGCAAACACCCCTGCAGAATGCTTATATTTGACCCTGATATCTCGAACTATCTGTGAAGCCACCAGGTCGACAGAGAATGTAGGAAGGCAATTATCTTTCTTTCCCAACCTCAAATCCTAATTCCTACAATGCTGTCAGCCTGACTCGCAACTCTACGGACTTGTTAGGTGTGGGTTGTATTACGCTGCGTGGAGCCGCTTCGGCTGCACCGTGCTCCCGGCAAATACCGGCCTTACATACCAGATGACAACTACAAGTAGCATTTGAGCGACGTTGTATACCAATCGAACGTGAGGGGTAGATCTTACAAGGCGAATAAGTTTGGGCTCTCGCGCATAGCTTGTTGATCGTGAGCGTGGCCTTGAAGTTTTTGATATGGCCTCGATATCTTCTGAAAACGCAGATGGCCTGGTCATGGGTTATCCCAGACTTGGGCAGAAAATGGGAAACACGCCCGAGCAGGCTATTTTTCGACGGTTCGGCGCACTAGACGCAGAAGATCTGTTGTATCAGCAAGCAGAGCTAGTCAGCCTGGAGAACGAACTGCGTGCTATTCAGCGAGCAGACAGCGAGGATGCCGATGAATTCAAACGCTTTCAGCGTCACTTCGCACAAACCCAGCTCGAGTCTGCCAACGCACCAAGGCTCGGTAACACAGAACAGCAGAGATCGGTACCGACTATTCTTAAATATCCGTTCTAGCTCTGCTCAGTTCTGTATGCAGTTTGAGAACTGGCTGGGTATCTGACCAGGGCTAATACCCCCTGCTGCTTTCACAACACATTATAGTGCTTAATTTGTCGTGGAAATTAAAGCTATTTAATTCGTTACCTGGGTTCTCATCTTAAATCCTGTAGAGTTGCTTTAACAGATTAGATAGGCATGTTTTGCTAGTAAAGGGTTTGTTGTGTTTCCACGAGTTTTGCTAATATGCCTGCCAGCCGCGCTTCCTCCACAACTTCACCTCTTCTTCGTAACATTGGAACAACACTCTCACTTCTCGCCATGAATTCAAGACAAATGCTCCAAGAAACTGCAAACATGGCATTAGACAGAAATACCCTGTCCTGAATCCACACATGCACGTATTGAATGTACAGCGTTAAAGGTTGGAACAAAAGATTGAGGTGGGGGATTCTCAATGGAGTTTCGACTAGGCTAGGAACGACCAACAAGGACGGAGAGTGATCAGCCCCGACAGTGAAATTGGGCTCTGCCGGTTCGTAGTGATCAGCCAGCTTATCAACCAGGGACTCCCCCAAAACAAGTGAACAATCGCTTCCCGCTGTACAGAGCACAGAACGAGCTCGTTGCACCACTCGCGTCTTTCCCGTCTGCTTCCCTACCAACCACAAATACTGAGAATACGAGGAAAAGGCACCGCCAAAGCTACAAAGGAGCAACAAATTAATATTCCAGCTGATACTGCTGATGTATCACGATTGCAGGTACTTGGGTATATGTCACGTCCCTACGCAAGCTGAGTTGCCAAATTGAACTGTCTTCCGGCCAGCCAATCATGAATATGGCATTTTCCTCCGTACAGCGCCCGTTTTTGTTGAAATCAAAATAGAACCCGTGTTACCTACAGGGCGAATGCGTCCGGAACGTAATGTGTCTAGGATTTATCCGCCAAAATGGTGTCCAGGGAATCATAGAAGATCTACTCATCATCGCATATGGCTATTTTGGCCAGGTGATAATGGTACTGACTTTTTTCTCATATGTTGCTTAGAAATTCGAAATCACCTGTGGACGGTGCGGATCAAACAATAAACTCGGTGTCAATCAATTTAAGGAGTGGTCAGAAAAAAGCAGTTGGCCAGTAGTCAGTCTGAGTGGAGCAGTTTGAAGCGCAGATTAAGCAGTGGGCAGAGCATGGAGTCGAGCACCAAATAGATTGATATGTTATTTGGTTCATCAAACTCCTTCGCGCCATTATCCATAAAAGTCGAACGCATCAAGTGTCAGCTTGCGGGCAAGCAGGAAAATACGCCAAAACTATTGTTCTTTTTATGCGTTGAGGAATCAGTCCCAATGCCCTCCCGGCCTAGGATAGCGTCGAACGGTGGATCGTAATCAGTCGTCACGAAGAATCGGTTGCATCTTGTAGGCCGTGCCCTTTGTAAACGCCATGTAATATCGACGTAGCCTTGAGTATGCAATGTTTGGTCTTGCTCACACTCCGCTGGTGCCTCCTCTTTACTGTGCCATCTATGTATCTTCATCTCTAGAACTTCGGTCACAAGCTTGGGCGAGATCAAATTCAAAGTCGCCGTGGTATCGTATGAGAGAAGAGCCAGCCTCCAGATAGTCCTGCCCGCGAGATACACCTCTATAGGCTCGACTTTATGCGTTGCCGGATACTGCACGGGTTAAACATGTAGAACTGGCTGCGAATTGGAAATGGTACTGGGTCACATACTCGTGTTTTGTTGTGTCCTTGTTGTGAACCACTTGCAAGGCGTACACATGGACACATATTTGACAGAATATGAAGAAAGCGCGGCGAATATGCCAGTGGGTAAGTGTCTGGCGAAGATCAGAAGGAAAGAAGAGGGGGAAGCAGCTCTTTATCAAAGCCTTGCCAACTCACTCGCTCCATGTGATGATATGATGATGTGATTGGCTGGATGATATCGTCACGCATATGCTGGTTGACCATCCAGGTGTTACCTCCCTCAGGCATAAACTCTCAATGGAGACGTCAGTTCCACGTTTTCCCAGTAGACTCAGACGATTCGGAAGTTACAGCAGCCAAGGGAACCTTGTTTCAAGTGCCATTCTCTTTCCTTTCCTAGGTATGTAATATATTGGATCTTAACTTCGCGACGAATACTAAGATAAAGCAAATCGCTAGAAGATCACTCCAACAAGAGACATGAATGCCTTAATGGCGAAACCAGCAGCTCTTGAGTCTCCCAGCCAATTTCAGCCCTCGACTGTCTCCATGGCCCTATCCAATAAATGCGTGCCAGATCCACTTTTCTGTCCTTTAAAGCATATATGAGCTGTTAATTGAGTTGCTTGCTGCTGAACTGGCTGTAGCGCTACTGCTGCTGTGCTGCTTGCTGAACAGCTCGTTGAATTACTTGTTGAAGCGCGTACCGCTTTACCTTGCGAGGTATCCGGCTTCCTGCAGGCAGTTCTATTTGCTGCCTTGTGACTTGGTCTTCTGACGTGCTTGCTGTTGGGCCCACTGCCTTGCTGTTTTGCCTGCTGCCTTGCCTTTTTGCACGCTGCCTTGCTTGTGGGGATGCCTGTTGCGCCGTCTGTTGAGGTCTTTGATGTGCTGTATATTGAGCTGTTAACTGGTGAGCTAAATGCTGAACTACACACTGAACCACTTACTGAGATGCTTGTTGTGCTGTGCCGGAGGAAGGTTCAATCTTTTGGGAAGTTATGTGGCGCGCTACCTCAACCGTAGGACGGTAGAAGCGTTGAGCTAGGGCCCCCCGCCTCTCACGCCATCTTTGTCACTAGCATTCCAGAGTCTGAGCACTACTGGGTCAAGAAGTATGAGCATTTGAATGATGACATGCTGAAGTACAATTCATGAAGGGACCAATACAATACGACATGCTAGAGAATACCTTTTTTAGCCTCACGCTTTTCAACAAAGACCCTTGTTATTCCACCCCTAACTTCGTGAAGCGGAGTCCGTCACACCTTAGCACCTAGAAGCTGGGTAGTCGTCCTTCGTACGTACATCTGTGCCTTCCCCACATGCATTAATTATACAAGCTCAGAGACAGATCCTATCCCAGGCTGGTTTGTTCTGTCACCATCGGCTAACCTATGAACAAGCAGACCCACAAAATAGTAACGTATGCGATTGAATGTATGACATTCTATGTTCCAAACAATCCTCTATGCGCATTGACTCTAACAGGTCGCTCAACCGTTCACGATTCGATGCCTTCAACTGTTCACGGATACTATGACCAGAACTTTAAGACCACAATGCTCGAGCTTCTGTCAATAAGACCAGTATTGGCATCAGGCTTGACCTTGTCAGGAAGTGCTCCGCACTTTTCCTCAAATGAGAAGCTGGATGACACACTGCAGCTGCCTTGCTTTGGCAATGAAGCTGGCATCCCTAGAGACAGTGCCCGGAAGCGGCGAGAGTGGCTTTTTCACTGAGACTCGGTCGACTGCCACAGCGTTGTCAACCTAGATAAGGGTCAAGCGAAGCTGCCAATCATGATCCATGACAATGTGAGGCTGCATAGAGTACTGCCGCTCAAGCTGTACTGTTACTGCCTGGATGACACCCAACAGCCTGGCATCTAACGTTTCAACCATCGAACATGGTCAAACGGCCTTATCAGCGACACCAGCTTGCGAGCCGCACCTTGAGCTACTCAGAGTTCAGCACCAGAACATCACTACTGTCCCTTTCGAGCACCGGGTTGGTCTTCTTCGAACAGGACTGATGTCTCTTGAAAACGGGGAACATTTGGTCATTGGATACCCGAAGCTTGGTCAAAAGATGGGAGTAACCCCGGAGCAGGCTATTTTCCGCCGATTCAGTGCGTTGAACGCAGAGATCATTCTGCACCAACAAGCAGAACTTGTCTACCTTGAGAAAGAGCTACGGAAGATACAACGTGCGGATAGTCATGATCAAGGAACGAGAGGCAAATATGCAGTCAACTGGTTTTGGTTACATGAGTCCGGTGCCGATGAAAGTGCTACGCAGTGGAAGCTCTTATTGAAGATCCGAGCGAGGCTTCGGGAGTACAGTAAGTTCAATTGAGGCCTGCAAGGACTATGGTCTGGAGCTTACATTGACGAGATGAGGCGCTTATTTTACAGTCAAAGGTTGCCCGCTTGCCGGAACCTGGTGGCTTTGATTTGAAAGAAATCCAAAACTTCCTTGCCGCTCCTGAAATGGGACCTTTGGCATTGATTGGAAAAGATGCGACTGTATGGGGCTCGGCTTCCGGTTCGAGGGACCATTCTCCCGATATTGCCGCACTTGTTGGTCGTCGAAGTGAGGACATCTTCTCAAAATGGTTCACTGAGAAAGCTATCATGCAGTTCTTCAGATGTGGCCTTCATAGACTCGGGAAGCCCAGAGCCATTCACGGCCTGCCGAGTCTTCACGACAGTACACTTTTTGGTGTCACTTACTTGATCACAAGCATTATTGCGTCCTTGCTTCCCATTGCTTCGATATCCATCCTATACTTTGTGCAGTCGATGCGAGTAAGACTGGCCATTATTGCTGCCTTCAATGTCGTCGTTGCCTTGAGCTTGACAGCATTCACAACTGCTAAGCGATCTGACGTTTTTGCTGTTGTTGCTGCGTAAGTGTCTCGTTGATCTCATGGTCGTGCTGAATGATACGATCATGAACTTATTTCTCACAGATTCAGTGCAATTCAAGCCGTATTTGTTGGAAGCAACAACGGTAACTGCAAGTATGGTCAATGACGACAGCAATTTCAATGCTGGAGTTGGGCGCAAGGCGACGCCACGAGTCGGTATGCAATCTGATCAGCTTCAATACTTAGGAAGGCCCTTAGACTAGGGAAATGGTTAAAAATACTATGATATTTAGCGCTTTCGCACTTTCGTTATAACGCATAGTGTCTCTTAAGTATGCCATGTCACGTCGTAATTGGCCATATCCTTCATTTTGGCGGGTTACACGAGATATGACGACGAATTTGACGGCATGACGCACAAGCAACTCATGATCCATCGGGATTGCTGCATAGCGTCCACGCAATTATTCCCTCCAAATCCTTAGACCTGCAGATCTATCTCAGAACCAATAGCCCCTGTATCCCAAATTACCAATCGTCACCATTCCGTACCGTTCCGCCTGGCCAAAGTCGGATTCCTTAAACTCCAAAGAGACCACGTTTCGCATTAATCATCGCATATTCGGATATTCCAACGAAAAGCAGTAGGATAGATGGCGAAACTGACCCAGTCCGGCACGTCGTACGCATCCACGAATGTCGAGACTTTTCCTTTGGCTGGCCCTGGTCAGTAGTTAATTAAACCTCGGCCAGGATGAATGCAGTGCATGTGCAGGAAGCTGCGAATGGTCCTTTCATGCTCCTAACGGGAGTGAGGATATCTGCAAGGATGGAGTCGGACTGGAAAGAAGCAAAGCAGATGAGCTGATGGTGAAGCCGTCCAGACGAGGGAGTGAACCGTAGTGACGTAGAATATAGATAGCAGTCGCTGGTGCCATAATAATGCTGCGAAGGAGACCAAAAAGAAATCCGTTTTGGGCAGCAGCAGATAGTGCATGAAGCCATGACCATGGGGGAGTCTCAACTATGGCTACCCTGAGCACCTGACCTCGTCTGCGACTGCGCGGAAGATGAAGTCTTCTTCATTGAAGCCTTCTTCTTCTCTTCGTGCTCACCCTCGAGACGGCGCTCTGCCTCCTGATCCCGCTGTTGCTTTTGCACTGCCTGTACGTGCTTTTGCCCTAATACTAAATTAGTTGACTGCAAAACTGATCAAGGCACGAGCGAGATAGTGACCTTTCGGAGTGGGCGTAGGCTCATTACGAGTTCCAACAGCAGTCAGCCTAGGTCTCGGTAGGATTTTTTCCTTGATGCACGTCGCTCTGCCAACAATCACTTCGAACGGAAGGTGTTCCTCCTCCGTTACCTTGAATTCTGTGGTGTAATACTTGGGTAGAGCTCGAGTGCTGTCATTCAGGCGCCAGCGAAGCTTAATAGTTCCAATTGGAGACAAATCATCCCCAGTAATGCTAGACACTTTGGGTTCACTAGCGGAAGGAGTGAATGGCAGCTGAAGGTGGTCTTCAACGAAGGTCCGTGAAATCAAATCATCTGAAGCGCCTGTATCGAAAATCACAATAGCCAGGCAGCTGTCGTCTTCATCACCGTCATGGGTGGTGCAGATGCGGATTGCTTCGATGTAACCACCACTTTCTGGGGACTGGCGACCGGGTGAGGAGGGCCGCTAAAAAGTTAAGCAGAACAGCAGGTGAATATGACAGTACTTGAACCTCACCTCGGCAAAAATTTTGAGCCATAATTCCTTCACCTTACGGCCAGCGCTACGAACAAAGCCTCGAAAATTTCGACGTCGGATAGGGGACTGCCGCCTTGCATCTTCTACCAGGCGTTGGACGGTAATGAGCTCATCTCGTTGTTCGGGGGAGAGCTGATTAAGGGCTTTGCCGGCTAGAGAGACATGAGCTGGTTTGGTGCATCGGATGTTTGATGCGGCTCGTGCAGGTTAGAAATTCGCTTTGCAGCGTACCTGGAAGAGCCTCACGTTGCCTCTCGATACTGAGAGGATAGGCATCCCGAGCGCCATCAGTGTGCAGGACACGTGCATGCGGTAAAGTCGCCGTTTGCACATGTCTTGTAGATTCGTCGGCCATGATGTTGGGTTTTGGGCTTTCGTTCCGTTCCGATGCTGTGCAGAATGGCCAGAGGTAGAGCAAGTATGCCTTCAGATCGAGACCACAGTGTCAGATATAGATTTGTGCAAGAAAAGCGATTGAGTAGGAGCTTCTGCGCCAGACAAAGTATAAAACAGAGGTGTTCATTGACTGAAGTCCCCAGGTCGAGAAGGTCTACCGGAAATTAACTCCAGCTTGTCTGAGAGTCTAGAGATGTGGCTAAAGGGCCAACAAATGTATCTACGCAGCAGCGCTTGTGAAATTAAGTTAATTAGTTTCATCTTGGGTACGGTGAACTGCACTGTGAGCATTACTTGGGTCAACATAGTTTGCTTGACAATCCATATCCTGCATGCATTAGTCGCTACTCCTCTTACACGACTCAACAGTGAAGCACCACCTATCGGCCGATCTCCGACCGGGGCAGCATCAGCGTGAGAAGAGTCTTGGCGAGTCCTGGGGTTCCGGGCTGGGAATGGGTGTGGTTGCCGCCGGATTTGCATTGGGCGCATGCTACGAATCGGAAGGATATGTACTGACGATCCCCCTCTTACCCTGCAGCAGTGGTGGTCCGATGTTCACATGATACGCTTCCCAGGCGACTGCGCATCTCGTATGCTGAGAAGGTCATTAAACCTTAACAACAAAAAGCGGGAGATAAGATGGGTGCATAACTACAGCGAGTACGCGGCAGACAAAGAACGAAAGTAGCCTCGAGGATGGGAGACGGGGTTGGCAATGAGCAGCATCGACTCTCAGAGGGCAATGGTCTGCGCATACTCCTGAATACCAACATGTCTACCCTGAATCGCCAGGATCCAGCTTTGACAGGCCAATTTGAAAATCTATGTTTCCTTCCGGTCCAGGGCCTCTCTGTGCCTGAATAGGATGTGTATTTCTAATCGTGTATGGTGACGGAATGTATGATGTTAAGCTCAGGGTCGAGCAACATTGACTGTAACAGAACACTCAATGAGATTGTTTGAAAAGTGTAAGTTGCATGGTTGATATTGTTGTTTGATCTTCCAGGCTTGATTAGCCTGACGTGAGTCTTTGAGGTGAACGTAAGGAAATGCAAGGCTGACTTTTCCATTTTGAAAGTCTACCCTGGAGGTGCCAAAAATCCAAACTCCGGAGTCCGCTGAGAAGGACTTGAACGAGTGCTGATGTCTTATGAACCACTTGCGAAACGTTCGCCACATGAATGATGTTTTTGGCATACGCTGGAATTAAGGTCACAATCATGACCATAGCTTGTGAGGATTACATAGGGAAAGCAGTTCTTACAACTTCATGTTGTGATGTCGCTCGCAGGTACCGATCCAGCAAACTTTGGAGAAGTGATTGCAGCGAAGTGGACTTGCCTTGGATACCCCATGACTAGACACTAACCCTTAGGTGCAGGGTGCTCGTTCCGCCAGATGCGGCTTGTGCAGCCTGTGTGACATACTCTCAAGCAATCTGCGACGCCTTCCTCTCGGTAAGCCCCAACATCTGAAGTAGAGCACGGCGAGTTATTCCATTTGCTATCAAGCGGTCGTGCAGCAGAACGTCCTTTGAGAAAGGACTCGTCCATAAGATAATAATTCCCAGAGTAGCGTGTCTTGTAGCTAAGGCTGGCATCCCAATTCATGCAAATGTATGAAATCCAACTGCGCACCCAGGAAGGAGCCGACGTTGTTGGCAAGATGACTGCAGAAGACGCCTACCCAGCAATCGCTTCCAGGCATGCCCCTTGGCACTCCTAGGGTGTCGAAGCCAGATTCGCGCGGGACAACTCAGCACGCGTCCAAGCTTTAGCAGGTACCTAGAGGTGTACCTCAACAGCGCCTTGTTTTCCAGAGTATCTTCACTCTCTGATGAGTTATTGTCTAAGCTCACGTGTTGTTTGATTGAAGACGAGTAACGAGAAAACCGATAAGTAAGGGCAGTGAGAGAGATTGTGCTAGCACGTGATCCCCTGCAACTCTGTAAAAAGTGGCGGCGCTAATATGTTGTACAACACTAGTTGCCCTGTTGCGAGAAGCCGCTCAGTCTACAGTATAATTTGGAATGCTTCAGCCCCATATCGGCTGGGATTATATTTGATCTGACCTAGGATAAGCATCACGTTGAACTACACTTCAATTGGAGTTCCGTCTCAATTTTCTCAACCACCTCAAAATATTGCCTCTCGAGCCTGTTAGTGGCAATTACATGCGTCAGAAACGTGGAGAGCGTGTATATCTCCAGACCCTTCACAGTCATACGAGTTGCTTCCATTCCATGCGTCTGACCGTACAGCCGATCAATCCAGCAGATAGCAGGCTTGACGGCTCAAAGACGTTGTAGAGAATGAATCTGGGCAGCCTTTACCGTCTTGACGTTGAAGGTGCGATGACCGATGGAAGTAAGATAGCACATCTACGTCAGAGGTGTCACTAATGCAATGCAACTTTTCAACGTGCAGGCCAGAACTGA
>JAGFVP010000095.1:0-26339 GCA_021031095.1 Bathelium albidoporum | reverse complement strand
ATGGAAGTAAGATAGCACATCTACGTCAGAGGTGTCACTAATGCAATGCAACTTTTCAACGTGCAGGCCAGAACTGACTACTTGCTAGAATGAGTGCCGAATGTGACTTCTCAACAGCTCAATGGAAGTGTTCGGCGGTGGTAGTAATCAGCGATGGGCTATGGCCTTGCTGGCGAAGGTCGGTGACCGGTTGATTTTGAGGGAGTTCGTAGAAGGAACCGGAGCAGAAGATGAGAGTGCTGTGACTTGAAAGTGCACCTTTACGAAAGACCACGTCGAAGCCGTTGCCTGCACGTCACACTTCACGCCGGCCAGTCAATCTTGCTGCTGGCAACGGATGTACACCATCTTCCTGTGCACGGGTACATTGCGCGCACACCATGCGTGCATCAGCTTATCAACACAAGCCTCATCACGCTTCAGCTTCGCTACCCTCTAGTTGAGTATCAGGCGTGTACCCTGAGCTACATAGAAGCTAAAATCTTGTTGGTGTATGTATTTCGGACGTCAATGTTACAGAAATTTCGCTTAACATCGGATGTAGGAAGATGGTGTAGAGGGTAATTGCTGCAGCGGTGGGGCTGGTGTTTCAGACACGGCTGCTAGCAGTAACTTTAAGCATGAATGTCGCCACCAGATCTCCATTTAACAATGACCAGCATTACGACAAGGAAAAAGCTTACACTACCCTAATCGGCTGCTGGAGAATTAATGACGCCGAGCATAACTGGATATAGCGTAGTGGTTTATCTAGATCCTGTCGCGTCGGTGTTTGACGGACTGGCCTTGGATTGGATGATAAACGTAGCGTGCAATACGTATGGCAACAGCAGGTCGGAGAATCATCCAAAGAAGAGGAGAAGGTCAGTCACCGTAGCAAAAGGAAAGTAACCACATATTTAAAAGACCATTTACACAGACGATCAGGAAAGCTACAAACCAGACTCAAACTGTGTATGATATCCAGAAAATATATCAGGGACACCCTCAACTAAGTATAGCCAATTTATCTACATTTGGCTATCAGTGAGTAGAACTTCATTGAGAGCCTCCCCGATTTCATGTGCTATTTTCGTCGTTCGCATGAGCGTTGTTCTACTTCGCTAGGACGCCTGGGGCCGGCCTACTATCACGGGCAGGCAGAATGCGGCCGCCATATACCGTCGCAATACATGCTCAATGAAAATAATATCCACTGTCTATCTATCAAGTGCAGTTTGACCTGCTCCACATCCAACGCCTCGCTATGCTGCTACACCTACACGGTGAGGGGGAAAAAAAGACCTTCAGGCACCTGATGAAGTCGACGGACCAGCTTCCGCATCCGGAGCATCCTCAACCGTCGCCGGTCTAGCTTGTGTGGTAGCCTCCGTACCAGAACTTGCCCTCTCCGGGCCGTTACTATTTGAGGCTGCACCTCTAAAATCCCAATTTGCCCCGGACGATTGCCATGGTACATTCCCGTCGGCGGAGCTGCCTATGGATGAAGGAGGTTTAGCTTGACTCGGGCCGCTCTTACTTTCTGTTTGAGGCATGGTGGTGGGGGAAAGTGGTGGCTGTGACATCTGTGAGGATCCTGATGGTTGGTTCACCCGAGTAGCGGAGTTGTTGGAGGAAGTGGACTGGGTGTTCGTTGAGCTTTCTCGACTAGGCGCAATTCCTGGAGTAGGTGTGTTTGCCGGACCAGGTGCGACGGGCGGACTAGCGTGGGTTGCCGGGCCTGCTGGGACGGCTGAATCCGGTACGCTTCCTGGAGCAGGCAGATTTGTTGGACCAGCGGGAGAAGGTTGGACGGTATGCACATTGCTACTCGTAGCAGCCGGGGGAACTCCCACTCTTTGCAGTGGTAGTGCAGTCCAGCCCTGAGGTAGGTTCAAACCGGCAGGCAAATCTGGATGACCAGCGCCCATGGCGGCTTGGTTCTGTGGCTGGCCCATTGTCCATATGGACGGTTGGTTGAGGGCGGGATTGTAGATTACCTGAGGCACCGGTGGCGCTTGGTATGTTACGACTTGTTCCATATTTGGAGCGGCGTTGCCAGACTGCAAGCGACTCTGTGCGATCCGAAGCCTAGCAAGCTCACCTTGGAGGGCAAACGTTGTGCTGAGCTGTTGTTGGGTAAGACTCAGGCCTCGGATGTCCTGCAGTATTTGATGTTCAATGTTTCTTAATTGCGTTTGAATTGAGGCAGAAGCACTTCTTCCATTAAGATTTTGCGCATTCCGCTGAGTTCCTGCCTGACCCGGTGCGGATGCTTGCTGCTGTTGCTGTTGCTGTTGCTGTTGTTGCTGCTGCCGGGGGTCAAGCTGCCTCATCATATTCTGCCACTGGTCGTCCTGGAAAACCCCAAACTGTAGATTCAGAGGACCAAGGGTGATTCTTCGAATACGATTTTGGAACTGTTGACGTTGGTTCTGGCCTGCATTTTGGTTTGGACCAGCATTGCCAGGAGCGCCGGCCTGAGGCGTTGGCGCAGCAACAAGAACTGATCTCCGGCAAGTTGGACATACCTGCTGTCGTTCAAGCCAACTTCGAAGACAGCCAAGATGTAAGATGTGACCACAGGGCAATTTCTTTGGCCGAAGCCGTTCATCCGTCGATCGTGACGGTCGTGGAGCTTCAGGAGCTTGTTCTGGAGCTGGGCCGGCGGGATTAGCCTCGGATTGCCATGAGCGCATGTCTTCACGGCAAATAATGCACGTGCTCTCGCGACCAAGCTCTTCCAAAGTGGCATCTGGGTATCTCTCGTTCATGTCTCTGGTGGCCTGGCGATACTTGACAAAGTCCAAGATCCGCTTCGTGAAAGATCGCGCCGTCATGTAGACGTCCCGCATGATATGAATTGGAAGGCCGTGGAAGAACATGAGAATAACGAAGAAAGCCGTGTAGACCACGAGTTTGAAAAAGTCGGTCGCAAGATCGAGGAAGAATATCCATCTGCCTTTCTCTTCCCAGCCGGGCGCCTCAATATCGTCCTCAGTGATCTCTTCTGGTCTCTGTGCTGTCCCGCTACTTTGCTCGGTGGTTTCAGTTTCAGTGCTGCTATTTTGTTGACTCGCTTCATTCGCTGCCACAATTTCCGCCCTCCGTTGAAGAAGCCTCTCCTTTGTCTGTTTCCAGACTATGTAGATTTCCACAAGGCTAATTCCGTAGCGCAGCGATGTCGACACCGAAGATATGAACAGAACTGCAAACTCAAATGCGAACATGACCATCATGCCCGGTCGAGCCTCCCGATAGACGGTATCCAGGCAGTAATTGAGCATCAACATGTTGAACGTCATAGAAAGCAACAGCGACGTGGACAGTCGGGTATGAAATAGCCGCGGATCGCTAGGAGGCTGCTGTTCCAGAAAGTCAACGCGTCCTTCGCTGATCCAACCCCAAACTTTACCGAAAAGCAAGCTGACAAACATGACGAGGAACCATCCGCCCACTTCATCTCGGAAAATCGTCATGGCCAGACATGTCTCTGTGACGGCAAACCATGCTTTTTCGTACAACTGCTCCACTTCGATGGGACGGAGGGGTCCAAATAGAAGCCGCTGTAAGCCAAAGAGGAAGGCAAAGGCGCAAAGAAGGACGAGGTTCGTGAGGACCTGGGGACGTCCTTGTGAGCAAGAGGTTTAATCAGGACCGCGAGGTGGTTGACTATACCATAAGGCATGCGTTGCTTTGAGCCAAGTAAACGCTGGCGGAATAGAAATTTGGTCTCTCATGGAATGCCCGAAGCACTACTGCCGCCGCAGCGGCAGTCGAGAACTATCAAGAAGTCAGTAAACCGAATTTTGGTAAACAGCAGATGTGAACGACGCACTCCAGCGTAGGCCGCGAGTCTCATGATGACGAAATGCTCTGGAAAAGGCCTCTATGCGGACTTTGAACAGAAAACTGCTTGCATTTTGGCAGCAGACTCAAAGCGCAGAATGCGGATTTGGTCTGTTTGGTAGCAAAGCAAGAAGCGCGGGTAAGGTCCAGCTTGACAAAGCCACGTTGAACTTGCAATCAAGATTGGAAGCTTGAAGCGGGTCACGTGCTGCGTGGAGGTGACGCCACCGCGAAACACCAGAACCTTGGCTAGGCCCATACAAACATTTTTTCTTCTAACCTGCGGGCTGCCTCTCTAGGTAAGACAGCATGGCTGCCATCAAGCCTTGTTATACTTTGGCCTGGACTAAGAGCTGCTCTGGCCCTGCCTCTCCCCGCCACTCCTCATTACCTGCAGCAGTCGGAAGTGCGTTAGCCTCATCGGCTCTCTTCTCGGACATTCGTTGTGGGGTAATCTAGGCGGAGGCCGATCTGCAGGTCCATCGTCAACGACAGTGGCAGCCATCCATGTGGAGATCGTCCCCGTTCCTAGCTTAGGAGACCAAGTTATGATGACGGAGGCTGCGCTGTGCGGCTTTAGCTCACCCAAAATTCTTTCGCGAGCGACTTATATGTTGGGCCGAGAGGCTGTTCATAAAGGCGTCTCTCCTAACTAAACATTGCCAGTAACCGGATAGGAACACCCACATTTCTTATTCTTATCCTTTCCCAGAATCAGTGTTGACTACTGTTGCTACTCGTTCGTCTTTTCTTATTTTGTTTTCGAGATCAAAATGCGTTCTCAATTGAGAACCCTTGGGCCGCTGCTTTCGGCAGCCTCTGTGGTTGCGGCACAGAACCTTGATGCCTCAACGATCGAATCTATGGGAAATAACAGCTTGTTTACGCGATGGAGACCGAGGTCTCATTTCATTGCCCCAGCCGGCTGGATGAACGTACGTATCAGTGTGCCGATGTCCAAAGCGTGTCTTTGGGCCTGGACCTGTCTTCATCTCGAAGTGCTCAGCCTTCATTATAGGATCCATGCGGTTCCATGTATGACCCAACTGAAGACACATATCACTTGTTTTACCAATGGCATCCGGAGCACATCAATTGGGGTGAGGCAATTCACCTTTGTAGGAGATATAATGTACGACTCATGATTGACTGTAATAGGAAATATTTCATGGGGCCACGCTACTTCGAAGGACCTAATAACCTGGACCGACGTAACGGGCTGGCAAGGCTATGATGCTTTAGCTCTTGGCCCCACCGGAAATGGGACATATAATGGTCTTGGTATCTTCTCAGGAACCGCACAACCAGTCAACCTTAACGGCGAACAGGACGGAACATTATTGGCGTTTTACACGTCTGTTTCGTATTTGCCCACCAGTTGGAACATTTACTATCATCCTGGCACTGAAACCCAAAGTCTTGCCATCTCCAAAGACCACGGCGTAACGTGGCAACAATATGGCGAAAATCCCGTGATCAGACATCCTCCGACGGGGTGGAATGTCACGGGCTGGCGTGATCCATTTCTCGAGCCTTTCCCTCAGATTGACGCGCTTTTGAAGTATGACGAGCCTCACTACTACGCAGTTTTCGGGTCGGGCATCAAAGGTGTAGGACCACGCATTCCGCTTTACAGTGCCCCAGCGTCGAACCTGACGGATTGGACGTTCTTGGGCGCTTTGTGGGAACCTGCGGATAATACGACTCTGGCGTCGGTGCTCAGTACTGGCTCATATGGTTTCAACTTCGAAGTTTCCGGCTTCTTTGCTCTTCCAGATAATGAAGGAGATATACATTATTTTGTGAACATGGGGTACGTAAGCGGCTTTTTGCCCTTATAAGGGCAATGCTAATCAAGTCCCAGAACTGAAGGCGGTAATGTGTCCTTCCATGAGAGTTCTCGTACGTGTACTTTGCACCTTCTTATCTCAGCTCTTACTAACGTTGGGTAGACTGGGCCCTTTGGAACGAGGGCATAGTATCAGCGCGGTCGAACGGATCAGTTGCCTTCCAACCCGTTGCTGGTGGGGCTGGAGACTGGGGTATTGCATACGCTCTTACCTCCTTTAACGATACCAAGAACAACCGTCGTGTCCAATGGGCATGGATTCCAGAAGACATTGTCGGCGACGGTGGCGTCTTCTCAGCTAACCAGCAAGGTTTCCAAGGCTCTCATGCGCTGCCGCGTCAGCTTTTTGTCAATCAAGTCAAGGGTGTCGTCAATGATAGCGAATTGACGGCTTCAGGCAATGCGCGAGTGACGAAGAATGCGCACGGTACACTCACTGCAAGTACACTTGGAGTCCGCCCTCTTCGAGATGTTGTCGATGGGCTTCGCGTAAATTCGACGAGATCCAAGCTGAAAGGTGGAAAATACGACGCAAGTCAGCTGCTTAGCGCAAATGGAGGTGCATCTCTGCAATTGACGGCGAGCGTTTCCGAATATACTGGTGGACAAGTCGGTTTCACTGTTGCAGCTTCGCCAAACGGGGAGGAGTATACACATATATATTACGATCCGTCTAACGACACTATCAGTGTGGACCGGTTTCACTCTTCCATGATCGCGGAATTCAATAATGCGACTAATGTGGGATTCTTTTACCCATACACTGTTGCCACTAACAGTGGATATAGAGGGAAATCTTGGGGTTCGAGTGGTGAATCGGGTGCTTCAAGATCAACCAAGAAGGAATCGCTCGACTTCAACATCTTCTTGGACGGCTCTCTTCTGGAAGTCTACGTCAATGAGCGGTTTGTACTGACAACTCGGATCTACCCTAGCCGAACAGATAGCACTGGTGTTGGTGTTTTCATCGGCAAGGGCGCAAGCGCCAAAATATCAGATGCTCAGCTGTATACCGGTCTAGCCAATGTTTGGCCTGAAAGGCCGTTGAACAGCAGCAGCATCTTGGTGTTCGACACGGCAGCACAAACAGACAACTATACGTGGTGGACAGGTAACTAAGTCTACCACGC
This sequence comes from Bathelium albidoporum, assembly GCA_021031095.1. Classification (NCBI taxonomy): domain Eukaryota; kingdom Fungi; phylum Ascomycota; class Dothideomycetes; order Trypetheliales; family Trypetheliaceae; genus Bathelium; species Bathelium albidoporum. The sequence continues at coordinate 19,532 of JAGFVP010000095.1, read as the reverse complement.
CAGCTTATATTGGATGAGCCACGTCCATCAGGGAGTGTCAGAAGAAATGCCGCGCCAAAGCTCTATGTAGACCATGGCCCCAAATTCATATCGCGGAGTTCCTATCGTTTTTGGGGGGGGAGGCTGGTTTGGGGTTTTTTTTGGCAGTTTTACTGGCCATTTTTTAGACCAAAGAATTAGTGAATAAACAAATTCACAGCTTGAAGGAGGGTCCCCTCGATCTGATTAGCCAAAGGATGCCAACATTTCTATTGTTACCCCCTGATGGACCTTCCCAGGTCACGACGATGGTTTCGGGTCCGATGCTCAAAGTGCGCTTCTGGATCCCTGTTTATATTGTATCGTGTAAATACGTATTATATTCGGTTTATCACAAATTCGTTGAATCGAAGTAGCTCGAGTCATTTTCAATCGTCCACTGTGGGCACCGCACATTAAGAAGTTGCACTGTTTGGCGACAATAACGCATGCGGGCAGCGTTCCTTCCCACTGCCTAGCGTTAAGCTTAGCAGAAGCCTCTACCGTCAATGTCAAGGCCGTCGGTGTATTGTTCTTGGATATACAGCGCTAATAGACTAGGTACACATGTTAGCAGCAGTGATAAGTTTAATCGGATATGCCCAATAACAAGTCGTCAAACACCCAAGGTGGCTACCGTTGACGAGATGCCCTTCACACGAGCATAGCTATCGGCAGTACACCTTGGCGTGTTTGTAATACAAGAATTGTTGAAGGATCAATAAAGTTCGTTGCCGCTTCGTACCTGCATAGGGCTCGTTGATATTTCCGAGCCTTCGCAGAGCGCATTTGGGAATGTAATCCAGGACAACCAGATGGAGATCTCCTGGCACGCCACGAATGACTGGGCGCCCACGGCTCGAAACAGGTATCTACAGGGCGGTTTCGCTCAGCGGCCTTTTCGCTTGGAAAGCTGGAGACCAATGAATGTCTGGGTTGATGGCAGTCAAATACTAGTCAGGACCTGGGCAGACCCAGCAAAGTTTGGTGTGGTGTCAGTTGAGCCGCCGAGAAATAGCTAGGGTAAAAGAAAAGTTCGTAACGAATGTCAGCTGTACAGTGTACGAAGGCGTAGTACGCGTGCTTGGCCCCTCCTCGGCATCAGCATCCATGACGGAAACGCATTGCAATGGACGAAAGAGGCCAAACCGTGCGGTCAGGCAGCATGGCTACATCAATGAGACCCACTGGGCCGCCATCAGAGGAATGCGTCTGATGCGTAGGTAGCAGGGGGAGGGACTTAGGCGTCTGGCGCGAAGACTCCGCTCGTGTCAGGCCAAGCCTTACATGCCCTCCCACTTCGCCGACCCCAGCAGCAGAGCACCACCGTCTCCCCAATTTGTCAAGGACGGGTGCCGCATGTGGGCTGCTCCTTTACCCGCTTTCTGATCAGGATCGCTCGTTCGTGCTACTCGCCGCTGTGGATACCTGACCTTACCTAGCTCATTGCTTATACTCGGCTGCGTGTCTCCGTGCTCCATTCGTCACCCATCACCCATACCCGCAATTGCCTTCTACGTGGTCCCTGTTCCACCGTCCGACGACTTTGCGGCACCAGTTCTGAGGTCGAAGCTATCGCTTGTTCGTCTAGAGCCGCGGTTGCTGAGGTTATGACCGGCCACAAGCTCCAGTGGTACCACGAGCGGCAACGGCCATGCGCCTTATGTCATGACCGTTGAATACAGACCAGCGACGAGCTCGGCGCGATCGAATGCTCCTGGAGCAGATGCTCGGTCCGCCGCGACTCCACCTCCATACCTCTACAGCCAGCTGTCACCCAGCTTTGCGCCGAGCCATCTCGCACCCGAAAGCTCCATCTACCCATCCAGCGCATCTTCCTTCTCCCTTCAGGTGCCCCCGCACGGCTTTCATTCCCAATACACTCGATCTGGAAGCGAGTCTGCCCATCCGACAAGCCCCAGACCACGGGCGCACACCGTTGAGACTGGATACCAAAGCAGTACCACACCCATCTCTGCCAACATGCAGACGCCCTATCAGCCAGGACCCCGCCATGGGTCAGTTGCGCAGTCCGGTGGTTACATACCTCCACCACCACCGCCCAACAATCCCACATCAGGTCCGCAGGGCATGTCTCTCCCGCCTCCACCACCACGGTTGCCCGTACCGTCCCAATCCCATGGGATGAACCTTCCCCCACCACCGGGAGGGCCCCCCTCCGCTATTAATAACTGGTCTGCGTGGGGAAGATTCCCACCACCACCACCTACTGCGCAGCACCCAGCGTATAATCCAAACGCGTACCAGAGCTATCAGACCGCACCGCCTCCACTACCAGAGTCCCAGCCTTTGACATCTGCCACCTATATCCCCGGCGCGGACTCATTCGGTCCTGGCGTTGGAATCCCGCCTTTGCATTCAAATACACCACCAAGACAACAGTATGATCCACATCAAAGTTTCTACCGCGGTGCAAGCGGCGATTTCTCTACCGTCTCTACGATCGGCTCCCTCAACCGGTTTGACGACAGCCGTTGGCCCCAACAAGGGACGCTTCCGCCACAGACTCCCATGGGTGCCCCGCAGTATTCGAACCGCGAAGCTCAAGATTATTCAACCCTCAGTTCTGCCGCGTCAACGATGATGAATCCGCAACAACAAATCGCCGTCCACCCTCCCGACAGTAATTCCGTCAAGACGCCCACGACGCCAGACGACGGTGGTCAATATTGGCCTCTCGACAAGGTCCTGCTGTGGCTTGCGCAGAACGGCTTCTCCAAAGACTGGCAGGAAACCTTCCAAGGCATCGATCTTCACGGCTCACAGTTCCTGGAAATTGGCAAAGGACACGGTGGGCGGGGCAATGTGGGCATGATGCATGAGACCATCTATCCACAACTTGCCAAGGCATGCAAGGCGAGCGGCACAACGTGGGATCCGTCGAGGGAGCGGGCTGAAGGCAAACGGCTGCGGAGGCTCGTTCAGAGGATCGTGAAGGAAGGTAGTCATGGCTTGGGAATCATGAAGATTCCGAATCGAAGAGGGTCGAATCAGTTTTCTACAAACGCTGGTGCTGATGGAAAGCTGAATGGTGATTCCCCTGTCGTTGGCCGCTCAGAGCCAGTTTCGTCAACGCCAACGACAGCGGGCGGCGGCGAAGATAGCCCGGGTCTCCAAATGCCTGCCAATTTTCAATCAACTGGTGGTGTGGGAGGTCGACGATTCTCTGCCCATAGAGCAGTCACAGCTCCTACACTAAACCAAGACCTGGGTTTGTCCGAGACAGGCAATCGCAGTGCCTTTTCAGAGAGCATCCTAAGAGGCTTGGGTGATGGCACCTCCTCCCGAAGACACAGTCCGAGCGCTTCAGGGGAGTTTCGGCAACCGCTCGAGACCAGTCCTCAGCGCAGTCCTGGCCTGCAAACTTCGAGGCCCACCCAGAACGGAAGCGGAAACACATCGGCCTCGTCCCAAACGAAAATTCATGGCCACTTTAGAGGCAATAGTTCCGAGTCGAGCCTGACACATCTTATGGGCCATGCTGCAAATGGAACAGATTCCCAGTATGGCCGTCGTAATGCGCGGGAAGGATCACGGCCGCCAGCTTTGGAAGGCACGAATCGCCACGGCAGCAACGAAACCCCATCGAGTGCTACTTCTACAAGTGATAAGCACAAAGGTTTCCTGGGTAAGCTAATGCGTCGAGAAAAGAAGAAGGACGACGCGCAACCTTCGCCGGACGATCCAAACCCTGACTCACCCACGAGTCCCGCAGCGCACCGGTATGCACCGCCAAATGCACCTTTTGCAAAGAGCGGCATGAACTCCAGTGATACCTCGCTCGATCGGCCGCCTTCCCGCAGGTCAACACAGGTAGAATCTGACCATGGCGAAGGTACGATACGTGGACGACGACTTACGCGAGAGTATCCAGCCAAGAAGTACATCTTTGCTACCCTAGATCGTTTGAATTACCGCTTGATTGATATTACTGGCGCCGAGTCTGCCACATCTATCAAGGAGCTCATCTGCAAAAGCCTTTCCCTCGCTGGCAGTGCGGATCTGACTATGTTCATGACCTGGCCAGGTCGAGAAGAGCATGATGAGCCTTTGAGCGATGGCATGTTAATGCAGGTGCAACAGCGTCTTGCAGATCCTGCAGGTAGCCTCAAGGTGTTCCTCCAATCTCCTGCGTCCACGACAGCTGTTGCAACACAAGACGAAGCTACTCTTATGCGTCTGGCGAACATGACATCCCCAGTCATCAATTCAAGTGAATCCACGCTTGTCACGACTGACCCCGAAGCTTTACGCATATTGGCAAAGAAGGATTTGGAGGGCGAGAATTCGTTGAGCCCCGCCGAACGCATGGCTGTTTTGGAAGCAAGGGCTGAAGAACATCGTCGCGAGACTGACCGCAAGCGCAATTTATATCTCACGGAAAGGCGACAGCGCCGGGCACAGGACGCGCCAAACGATTCTAGCCACGAATTTTCGATCAGGGGACCAGGTGTGCGAGACTTTGATGTGCCACGAAGCTCTCCATACGAGGAGAAGAAACTCTTTGATGAAAAGCGTCTCAGTGAAGAGAAGAAGACTGATAATCTAGTGCCTTTGCGACGGCCACCAGGTGTCCCTGCAGGATCAGAGACGCTGAACAAGGTCAATTCTCTAAGCAAGAGGGCTTCGCAGAATTCACGGTCATCATGGCCTGATCCATCCGATTTTGACCCCAAACGAAGGTCTGCAGAAGCAAAAGACCTGAATGGGACTGGTATGGCTGCTGCTACAGCGGGCATTGGCGCAGTGCTGGCTGGAGCCGGCAAATTGTACAGCTCTGTTGGTGCACCCAGGCCGGCTAATTCTGGTAATGAAAATACAAAGCCGAATCGAGCTTTGGCCGGCGTTGAGTTTGGCTCCAATCGGAACAGTCCAGGTGGGTCTCCTCGAAGCCCATTCACCATAAGCAAAGGAAATATTCCGTTCAGGATACCTGACTATGTTGAAGACGGTGCAGATGAATTTGCCCCCGAGAAACCAACATTGAAGATCCTGACTCAACCCGTGAACCCATCAGTGTCGAAGTTGAGGAAGGAATCAACCGATTCGGCACATTCGTCCGATGTCAGCCCTTCCACTGCCCATCCGCCTTCAGAATCGTTGGTGCGTGCTGGATCCCGTCGCTCACATGGACCGAAACTTGATTTCAAAGAGGCTGTTGTCAATTTCCAGAAACCGAAGGCACCATCGCCTGATTCCGATGAGGATTCTGACGACGGCTTATTTGCTTTGCCACTGGCGGCTGCGCGAAAGCAATTGGAACGAAAGGACGGCAATGATGATGAAGACGACGACGGTGACGACGAGTCGACTCTCAGAGCAACTCAACCACGACCATCTCTTACAGTCGAGACGTCGAACTCAGACAAGCGCAACGCTTCGTCGAACCCAAATGCTGCCGACGACGGTAGATCCAGTGATACTGGGCAAAGTGTCAACGGCGATGACAGACCTCAAAATGAGCGACATCTCCCACAGTCTGCTACATCTACTTGGTCAGCTGCAGATTCTCCTGACGAGAACAACAAATTCCTTCGGCGACAGTCCTTTGCGATGAGTGACGTCTGGGCAAATCGACCTCCCCCAGAGGCTCTAGTAGCTCATCTCGACGAATTCTTCCCCAACGTCGATCTCGACCAGCCCATGGCAGCAGAAGCCAATGCCTCGCCACCAACCTCTCCAGAGTCTACTGTTGGCCGTAATTTATTCTCCCAAGAGACCAGTCGCTCCACTACTCCGATGACGTCATCGGACGAAACCGAACGTGTCGATCCAGATGGCACAAACTTGAAGCGAGGTGATACGATGAAAAATGTAGCACAGCGGAATGTTCGACGCTCTGGAGGATTGGGTCGAACGAGATCTATACGCGAGGTTGTGAAAGGTGCCTACCAGCAGCCCGAGGGCGAAAAGAAAGCGGCCGCTCCGCTAACCCTGGGCCGGGTAGCGACGCTCAAAGCCAATGAGGGAGGCATTGTACGCCGAAAAAGTACCAAAATGTTTGGTGCCAAGATCGAACAGCTCAAACCACAGCGAGGGAGTCGACTGTTCAACAACTTGGAGACCATTCCCCAGGAACCTCCTCCTTCCGCCTCTCTCGCACCGCCACCCGGCACCAAGACTCTCCCCCAACGCCAACAGACCTTCAAGTGGGTCAAAGGCCAACTCATCGGCAAGGGAACCTTTGGCCGTGTGTACCTCGGCATGAACACCACGACCGGTGAACTGCTCGCCGTGAAGCAAGTCGAAGTCAACCCGCGCGCCGCCGGTCAGGACAAGGAAAAGATCAAAGAGATGGTCAAAGCGCTCGACCAAGAAATCGACACGATGCAGCACCTCGACCACATCAACATCGTGCAGTATCTCGGGTGCGAGCGCAAGGAGTACAGCATCTCCATCTTCCTCGAGTACATCTCCGGCGGCAGCGTCGGCTCGTGCCTGCGCAAGCACGGCAAGTTCGATGAGCCCGTCGTCAGCAGCCTGACACGCCAGACGCTCTCGGGCCTCGCCTACCTGCACCGCGAGGGCATCCTGCACCGCGACCTGAAGGCCGACAACCTGCTCCTCGACGTCGACGGCACCTGCAAGATCTCCGACTTCGGCATCTCCAAGAAGAGCGACGATATCTACGGTAATGATATCACCAACTCTATGCAGGGCTCCGTCTTCTGGATGGCGCCCGAGGTCATCCGCGCCCAGGGCCAGGGCTACTCCGCGAAAGTCGACATCTGGAGCTTGGGCTGCGTCGTGCTGGAGATGTTTGCGGGGCGCAGGCCCTGGAGTCGCGAGGAGGCCATTGGCGCGATTTACAAGCTGGGCAGTCTGAATCAGGCGCCGCCGATTCCGGATGAGGTGGCGAGTGCGATTGGTCCGGCGGCGCTGAGCTTCATGTGGGATTGCTTCTCTATGTGAGTTGTCCCCTACTTCTCGTGCAAGACTGTCTCTTTGAGTTATAGGTAATGCGGCTGACTTTTGCTTATCTAGTGACCCGCATGAGCGACCAACTGCCGAAACCCTGCTCCGCCAGCCGTTCTGCTTTTTCGACGAAAACTTCAACTTCCTTGACACGGAACTGTACGCTAAAATCAGAGGCGCTTTTTGAATGCTTTGACGAGTCTCTTACGGAACTTCGTTTTGGTAATTATGATGCGTGTGATAATCCTGACGATACCCCTATTCTTGATGTAAACGGCAACGAAAGAGACGGCTTGCAAACTTTATACATCTTGTATAAACCTTTGTATATCACGATCCTTACATTATTTTTTTTTTCCTGGAAAACCCACTACAGGGGGGAGGGAGACAATAGTTCAAGCTTGGTTAAGCATGAAGGAATTTGGTATGAACGTTACATACTCGCAAACGTCGTGAGGGAGCGGGAGTAATAGAAGGCTGGGTGTAAACTCATCTGGCAGATGTAGTTGTAATAACGAATATCAACCATCACTTGCATGTAGCTCCCGCAACTGATCTGACTGAACCGCCTCCATGGTTGTTGATCACCGAATTGTTCCTTGACGAACAAGGCTTGCTAAATTGACACCGAACATTCATTCAGTACTAATTCTGCGCACTGCTCGATACTGCTACTCATCCATGAGAGCAAGAGCCTTTCACCCAGCCGTCCACCTTCTCTGTCTGGACGTTCAGCGCTGTCGTATCGCAGAGCCGCAAGAGCATCCAATCTTCGAGGCCTCCTCGATTGTGAGGGTTCTATCTGCGTATTCAGGTCGGTTCGCCAGCAACAGTGCTTGTTTGGATTGACCAGTCCAGAATCGCTATCGGCTAAAGAAACTATCCGGTTCGAAAGAGACAGCCAGCTGTTTCCAAGCTCGTGCTTTGCTTCCAGACTAAAGGGCTCGTGCACTGAGGAATTCTTAAATCGTAATTTTATCTGATGGGACCGACAGTTTTCGCATTGCCGGATTGAAAAGTTGAGTAGGGAACCTGGCTATCCTGACATAAATCCTGCGAACCAAACATATCCATACAGATACGCTACTTGGTGGTATGCTGGCAATCTTATATAAATGTCAAATCGATGGGTTCCGGATGGCGTATTCGAAAGAGTAAGACTACCGCATAGGACACATCTGACTGTTTCACCCACAGGGTTCCCTGTTGCGTCTGTGGGTGCCAAGATCATCTCAAGAGCCAGCGCCGGAGCATTGCGTGATTGGTCTTTTGATATGAGAATCATAACGGTTTGACCACCGATTGGAGATGCATTAGCTATAAGAAGGCGCTGAGTCCTCGCTCCCACGTTTGGAATCGACTCAGTGAAAGAGGGAGTAGGCGCACACCAGGCTATGTCAAAGCCAAGCAAGGGTATGTCGAGACATAACTCGCCATACCGACAAGAAGCCTGTCTCCGAGCCCGCTCTGCTGACCGATGGGTCGTCCGACATTTGATCGCAAACTCGTTTAGAGATGTACGTCTGATGCACCGAGAAGACAGGAAACCGGTCCGGTCTGCAGGCATGCCACCATATGGACATTGAGTAATAGCCCTCGCCCCTTCCGGTTGTCGTTTAAGAACTCCTGGATCAGCTTGCGCCAGATCCGAGCATTTTGTAGTGCTAGAAACAGCAACGTCACTAATACTCTTATCAGCAAGATGGAATGTATACGACAATTCTCGCTTAAGAGATCGAGGGGACGACGACTAATCGCGCCACCAAGCATACCCATTCATAGCGGCCGTATCTCTGGCTCTTGGCATGGTCACATGGACATCGAAATGACTGGTCCCTCCTGGCGTATTATAAAGGGTGAGAGTACTACATGAGGTGCAAGTGACCGGTAGGCCAATGATGTTCTCTTCCGCATCTGATGCTGCAAGCGTTATTTGCTGAGCTGTGCGAAGGGATTGGATGAAGCCTGGTATAGTCAAGATAATCGTGACGCTGTCACCAGCGCGTGCTCCCTCGATAGTGATTTGGCGAGGCCTATTTACGATCTCCCCTTCGAGGAACACGCTGAAAGAAGGTTGCGATGGAGCACACCAGGCAGTCTCATACCCGCGTACCGGTATATCGAGGCAGACTTCATCGCGGTAACAGTTACGTATTCTTCTCAGGCCTGATTGCGCGCCCTCATGTGGATCCCTACATCGAATGGTGTATTCATCTGCATACCTTTTTCTCTTACATGCAGACCACATGTACTCAGAATACCGCGGAGGCATCCCTTGTGGACAATAATTAATAACCCTTGCATTTTCCGGTTGCCTTCTAAAAATCTCGGGATCAGCTGGTGTAGAGCCGGAGCGTTCCGGAAATCCAAGCTGCCTTTTCAAAGTTTCTGGGTCAGCCAATGTTGAGCCCGAGCGTTTCATAGATCCAGGTTGCCTTTTTAAAAGCTCTGGATGAGCTCGTGCAGAATTCACAGGCTCCGTCGGGCTACGGATGGTACGGTCACTAGCATTTTCATTAGCAAGACTGATAATCTTAGCAACTTCTAGCTCGGAAGTCGAACAAATGACTGCACTAGGGCATTCCATACCAGGCCCATACATTGAGAATAACTTCATCCGCAGCGTTTGGCAGAATTATCGCAAGTTCTAATCGAGCAGTATCTGGATGCACTTCTATGCAGGTAAGAGTACTGCATCCGACACAGGTATTCGGTGGGCGTATCACATTTCCTGCTGCATCTACCGGCGAAAGCGTAATCTGGTGGGCGTTCACGACCTCGCCAGGTCGACCTAGTCTCCACAGAACAACGCCGAGACTTCCTCTACCCTGCATGTTGATGGACCAGACTCGAGGCCTATTGACACGCTCACCGTGGCTGACGTCCTGCGAAGAGGGCTCCGCAGGGACACACCATGCTTCAGTCCTCCGGCGATGTTGTACATCCAAGCATGTTTGATGCGCTAGGCAGGAGCCGATTTTTTTGCTAGTAGGCCAGTACGGCCCTCCCCACGCCATGGGCCTCCCCGGGACCTGACATGCGATCTCGAATTTGCGTGGATCAGCGCCTCGTCTATGGCAATGAGAGAACTTGAACACAGAATACTGTGCTGTGTGCAAGTGCGGGTGTGGACATTCTACCATACGCCACACAGCTCCTTGATCTCTTTTCAAAATTCCTCGGTCGGCTAGTGAAGTATCGGAGCGGTTTATTGTCGTCAGGCTGACAACAGTAAGGTTACTGGTGTTTCAATCAGTACGATTGGTACCAATGTGTTCATCACTTAGCTTTACTGAATAATATGAACAGTCTCGTTACCAAAAATGGAGGGGAACTGATCGGTAGAGTTATCCACGAAAGGGCTGGTGTTATTTTGAGAGAGCGCAACCAGGAGATTAGCCATGAAGACTATGAAACCAATAATTCGACCCATTTTGTACATGCTGGGATGAGTTGAGGAAAGTCCAAACTCAGAGAAAGGCGCAGCATTTATATTTACCTACCTCTGCAACACCACATGGTCATTGTGAAAATCACATCTTAGTCTACGTGGCTATTCTATACATGCTTCGGTTAAGCCGTCGATCTCGTCAAATCCGTTGACACTCAGCATGAAGATGGACAAAAGGAAATGCGGCTCTATGGGAATCCGTCCGGCGCTATGGAAATCCACGTGGTGCAGGAAAAGTCGACACCACGGTGTTAGGCCACTGGGTTGGGCATCTTACGTACGGGAAGGATGCAAGAATTTAGGGAGGCCCAAGCTCCAGCCCCATTGCGATGTGGCTCAGTGCCACGCCAGATTGTCTCCCACCGTATGACATATCCCGGCATATCCATTGCAAAGCTTCTCCCTGATCTCACCCATGCTTCCTGTATAAGCCCAGCCAATTCTTCTCATCCTCATCGGGTCCATCTTTCCTTCACCCACCACTCAGCCCTGCCGCACCCCCACTCCCTCTCCGCCACCAACCCCATGTCCCCCACCGCTCAACCCCTTCAACACCTCCCGCTGCCTCGCAATCCGCTCCTCCAGTTCCGCCATCTCCCGCTCCTGCTCCGCCAAGCTCCGCTCCCCATCCGGCAGCGCCCTGACCGCCGTCCGCGCCCGCGCCAGCCGCGCCCGCACCGCTGCCGCCGCCGGAGCCAGCTGTTGGATCTCCAGCCGCTGCTCGGCGGTCGTGCTCGAGGCGGTGGGATCGGTGGTGCTCGATGAGGGGTCGGCGCCGCTGCCGTTGGCTGTCGCGGAGGAGGAGGAGGTGGTGGTGGTGGATGGGTGGGGAGGCAATAGACGGGCGAGCAGGTCATGAACGGAGGGGAGGAGGTCGAAGGTGTGTGCGTGAGGGAGAGGGACGGAGGCGACCGGGTGGCCGGTGCTGGTGTGGGCGGTGGTGGTGGAAGTGGTGGTTGGCGCCGTGGTGGGAGGGTTCGGTGCGGTGGTGAAGGGGGATTGCGGGCCTGACGGGGCTTTGGGGGTGGGTGTGTTCTTGTTGGACATTTTGAGAGGTAGGCAGCTTCGAGGAAGGAGGTGTATCTTTGGAGAAAGGGTCTGCCTAAGAGGGATTTTTTGGCATAATCTCTTTGAGTCAGGTTCGGAGTTGCGTCCGGAAGCTAAGACCCTTATCTCCGACTGTACCCTTGTACATGGTCTCATCCCATACCCCATTCAATATATCTCCACGGTAGGATAATTAATTAAGTAACCGCCCACGAGTCTATCGGCGACACCAAGCGTGCTAGCCAAGAACCGAGCAAGACAGACGCGCACAAGCCGCCGAATACACGAGGGAAGATGATGAGCCACAGCTTTGCTCTTGGAGCTAAGTGGTTTAGTTGAACGTATTGTATCCATGATGATAGAAGATACGAGAGTCGATCCTTTTTAGAATACTGACTATTATGAGCCGTGGCTCCGTGCAATATTCAGTCACTGGCCAAGCTGCTCAAAAATGAACCAGAGTTATCGGACCTTAATACTGACACCGGATGATTCATGAACCAATCTTTAAGCTTCAACTTTCATTCTTCTCCTGGGGTGAAGTGCCTCAATAAATTTTCGCTTGTGGATATTGAGCAACACCGGAAAGATTATATCGAATAGCTCCATTTGTTCGTAAAGTGGAGCCTAGTTTACTTTATCGAAAGGATCTGAATGCTTTTCTATGTCAGATGTAATGTTTGCCTAGATCAATGCCAATGCTGGTGCTATCACGGTCCCTTCTGTAGCGCGCTACCAACGAAGACTACCTCTACCGCTGCAAATCTAACGATCATCAATCTCGGCCAATTACAGTAAAATCCTCGAAGAATGGACTTACGTTGCTGTAGCTGCAAAGATTTCCACCCGCCTGGCCGAGCTAAAGACAGCGAGGGAAAAGGAGAAGAGTGCCGTAAAGAAGATTGACGCAGCGATACGCCAATAAGTATTTTTGATGATGTAGAGAACCATGATAGTTACCACTGGAAGGATTGAGCTGACGATCGTCAAAAATATCTGGCTGTAGAGGTGGATGGTCGAGTCATCATAGGACGTTAGGCCGCTCTCCTCGTCAATAGTCGTACCCATTTCTATTTTTTTACCCAATATTCGATTGAGGCTTTTGATGACAAGCATGATCATCCATTTAGTGAGCACGTCTTGTTCCCCGACTATCGATCTTAGACTAATGTACTCTGAGGCGGAGCCATTCCACAGCCTTGCTTCACTGCCTTTTTGAAAGCAATTTCCGCCCTTTGGATCGCGAAGCCATTCCTGGAACATCGAAAGTTCGGACGATGTAGGTTTCTTGATAGAATACAATTGAGAGGCTTGAGTTACCAAAGTATCTTTTGACTAGTTAGTCTTCTATAAATCCCCGAGTGCACGCTTCTAAGTGAACTGACTATAATCTATGATCTTGTCACGAATTTCAAGAAGCATACGATACTGGTCGGAGTCTTTGGAACTTCGAAGACTGTGGAAGTATTCAGAGAACTGAGAGTTGACGGCATCTCCAGACTCGTCATCCGTTTTGCACTGATGTTCGAAATGGCCCTGCAAGTCGAAAATCTCTGCTTGAAGACTCAAAAGAGTAAGGAGATTGAGTTCGTCAAATCGATGGAATATTGCAATGCTTCTGTCTTTACTCATCAATTTGGCTAATCTATGATAACCGCGAGGCTTGTACGGAGACATAGAAGGATGATAGCCGTACATGGTACGGTTGTTGCGAGAGCTGAATGTACTTGAAACACATGGAAAAGTTCAGAGATGAAATGGGAGGGCTCATGATCCACCTGGTAGGCAGAAATAGAAAAGAAGGTCAATTTATTGGATTAAGTCTTTGCTGATAGTACGAAGAAGTCTGCTTGAGTACACAGAGTGATGGCGTCGAAAGACCATGTGTCCTCACCCCATGCCTTATCTTCGTCTCGGGGCGTAGAATCGGGGACCACATCATCTGTGGAGGCTTGGCCAGCCACAAAAACGATCAGCGCCTAGTGCTCGTGCCAGGAGCCTTGACTCTGTATGCACCACGTCTCAATGCAGACTGTTGCACTGCCACCGGGCAGATTCCATTTCACGACAAGACAAGCGATTTGCTTCGCGTATTACAAAGTCTTGCTTTTCTAAGGCTGACCAAGACCAACCAAATGAAGGCAACCAGAAAAACCACCCTCGGTGATAACATCACATATCTTGGCTCTACTTGAATCGGTTCGTATGCCTGTAGGTCGCTTGAGATAGCCCGGAAAAAGGTATTCAACGGCGACAACTTCTTTTCACTAAGGAATGGCAGACCCTTTTCTCTTCGTTACTGGCATTGCTTCAATTGTAGCGAGTTCGTTCGGCTTTGCGCTGGGACAGAATGCCCGACGAGTTATTGGCAAAGTGAAAAGTGGAAAAGCTGTACTGCGCCGTCGACTTTTCGAGGTCGAGCCGCTACTCTGTGTACTTGAAGATTGCGCGGATGCAGTGAGCAAGGAGACGTATGTCCCGAAATCCGTGCAGGCGGCTTTGAAAATATGCACAGAGACACACCGTGATCTAATGGAAATAATGGAGAAGTTAGACAGAGCAGAACGGGAAATGACAAAAGGCGTGAAGAGCTGGGTAGTGGGCTATAAGCTGGTCGAACTTGAGGAATCTAGGAAGAGAGCCTTTGCTGGATTTCGTGAATCGGTACTACTATTGCAGGACCTTACCACTTCGTTGCGTTCGGACCAGCAGCTTGTTCACATGAGCGCCGCTATGGCTCAGCTGATGGCGGACTGGAACACTGGCGATAGTGCGAGTGGCATCAGACAGGGGAGTATCAAGAGCGACTCAGAAGCTGCTGTGGCGCAACCCAATCACTCGGCGGAGGCGCTTCGCAAGGGCCCTGGCAAGGGGGCAGCATTACAAGAACTAGCCAAGCTCGTCGAATCGAACTTTACTCGAGATGTTATACTCGTTCTTGATGCAGGCGGCGACATCCATGCCGATCGCTTCAAATACATCCCCGTTCGTGCCAAAATGGACACAGGATGCGACGAAAATCTGATTTCGCGAGACGTTCTTGAGCGCGTCGTCTCCTCCTCCCTACTCGACATCCTTCTCACCCCTGTAAGACAAGGACACGAGATCAAGTTCGAAGGGGTTGAAAGAGCAACGTTCACGCCGGAGTATGAAATTACGCTCACCTGGTATCAAGACCGCCAGATGAAATCGCGGAAAGAAAAGTTCTACATTGTCATCGATGCGCCCTTTGACGTGAATATTGGCTCCCAACGTCTGGCACGCGATTTCAATAGTCCTGTGTTGGCGTTGTTGGGGCGGAAGAAGACGAAAGCGGAGAAGGAACGAGAACTACAGAACAGGGAGAAACAGCTCAAGGAGGCCGAACGGCTGGAGCGGGAACAAATTTTGGCAGCTCGATTGCGAAGAGCACAAACGCAGCAATACTTGGTTGCTGCCGATGCAAGGACGACACTGGAGAATGAAGTGAACGAGACGACTGCAAACACAGATGGGCACAACAATGATACCACTGCAGCAAATAGGATTACGAATGAATAGCTCAAGGCGATCATCGAGCTTGATTTCGAAGCTGTCTAGTAACAGCTCGCTGCTGCCGAGCCTCTTCTTTCTATTGTATTTAACATTTGTCTTTCGGGCCGGCGCTATCGTTGAGCCATTCTGTTCTCTCGCCATACGGGTTACAAAAATTTGGCACCTTGCCTTGTGCTCTGATGCTATCCAATTGGAAAGCGACGCTGCTGGCCCATACTTCGTGCAAGGCATGAGACTTCAGAAGACTGTGTGCCTTTACAATGGTAGCAACAGTGCTTCCGTGACTCCGATTAAGTGTTGCAAATCAATCGTCAATGTTGCAAGATTTGAGCATGCTGCGGCAGTATAATCCAGCCCTTCTGAGGAAGTAGCAGGCGCCATGGTGAAAGGCAATTGGGGGAGCTAAGGGTGCTTGGAAGTCAATGTGATTTTGTTGGACATTTGGAAGGTGAATTGGAGGTTGTAGATCTGGGCAGGGCTCGGAGTTCCATCCGAACGAAAGGATCTCTGCCCCACGGCGGGCGGTGACGCGCAGCTGCTTCTATAGCTCCGAAAGACTGCCTTGCTGAGCGCTTTCCGGTGCATGCCGAAGACAGCTTATACATTGCCAATTCCCATTGCTATCCTCTGCCCAAAATGTCGGTAAGGACGAGCGTGCAATTGTCCATAATCTTTGCGCTGAAATCCCACAGAACAAGAGATAGAAGCCCAACATGGTCGAACAAAAAGCCGTCCTGAGTGATACCCTCCCCTCCACCCATTGAAAGCTCGAGGCATTGTTTAATATTGTTTAGTTGTTATTGACGGCTGGGGCATTCCCAGCGAGCACTCGCCGCCCAATGGCAATGCCATCCTGAACGCCGAAACCCCATGGATGGACGAATTTGCCAAGAGTGGATCCAAGTTCGCCCAAGGTTACACCGAACTCGAGGCATCTTCGCTTGCCGTCGGACTGCCTGAGGGGTTGATGGGAAACAGTGAGGTCGGCCATCTTAACATTGGCGCAGGTCGGGTGGTTTGGCAAGATGTCAGTTTCCGTTCCTGGAGATGTTGTGGCAGTTCTTTTCATACTCATGGTACGGTATTGCAGGTAGTCAGAATAGACCAGACGATCAAAAAAGGCGAGCTCAACAAGAACAAAACGATTCAAGAATCATTTCAACGAGCCAAGAACGGTAACGGACGACTACATTTGTGCGGTCTCGTCTCCGATGGCGGTGTGGTAGGTGGCACGAAGCGACGCAACTACGTTTAAGACCATCATCCTGACGGAATAGTCTAGCACTCACACATCAACCATCTTGTTGCGCTCTTGAAAGTTGCAAAAGAAGTCGGTGTGCCCCACGTCTACATCCACTTCTTTGGCGACGGCCGTGACACGGATCCCAAATCATCGGCCGGCTACATGAAGGACCTACTGAACCACCTCAAGGAGATTGGTATAGGTCAGGTTGCAACCATAGTAGGAAGGTACTATATCATGGACCGCGACAAGAGGTGGGATCGAGTCGAGATCGGTCTGAAAGGCCTTGTCGTGGGCGAGGGGGAAGACAGCTCTGACCCGGTGAAAACTATCCAGGAGAGATATGAGAAGGGCGAGAATGATGAGTTTTTGAAACCCATTATTGTTGGAGGCAAAGACGCTAGAATCCAGGGTATGACGAGCGAGCAACATGAATGTGATCGAATGGAGGCTAACTATGCGGGCCAGATAACGACACAGTCTTCTTTTTCAATTATCGCTCGGACCGGGTACGAGAAGTTACCCAGTTATTGGGAGACTACGATCGCTCTCCGAAGCCGGATTTCCCCTACCCGAAGAATATCCACCTCACCACCATGACAAGCTACAAGACCGACTACACCTTTCCGATTGCCTTCGAGCCACAGCGCATGGGTAATGTGTTGGCGGAGTGGCTTGGGAAGCAGAGCACCAAACAATGTCACGTTGCCGAGACGGAGAAATACGCGCACGTCACCTTTTTCTTCAATGGCGGCGTAGAAAAGCAATTCGCCGGTGAAGAGCGAGAGTTGATTCCATCTCCAAAAGTAGCTACCTATGATTTGCAGCCGACAATGAGCGCTATGGCTGTAGCCGACAAACTCTGCGAGAGAATTGCCGAGGGCAAGTTTGAGTTTTTGATGAACAACTTTGCGCCTCCGGATATGGTTGGCCACACGGGTGTATACGAGGCGGCAATCCAGGGTGTCACCGAAACGGACAAGGCGATCGGAAAGGTGTACGAGCAATGCAAAAAGAGCGGCTACGTGCTTTTTGTAACAGCGGACCACGGGTGAGTTTCAAATAGTACCTATTCGTGCTCGTGAACTTCACTGATAGAGCTTAGTAACGCCGAAGAGATGTTGAACGAAGAAGGCAAACCAAAAACTTCGCACACCACAAACAAGGTTCCGTTCGTCATGGCCAATGCGCCGCAAAGCTACAGTCTCAAAAAGACGGACGGAGTATTAGGCGATGTTGCGCCTACGCTCTTGAGCGTCATGGGCCTTCCTCAGCCCGAGGACATGGAAGGGCACAGCTTGCTTGTTAAGTCCTGAGGACTTGACAAATTTGACCTTCTCCGTTCACATAGATTTGGGGTGGAAGGCCTAAAGGGGACTGAAGAATCGCCCCTTCTATGCAGTCACGATCATGGATAGCAAAAGATTAGAGATGTTGCATGAATAATTAGACAAACCAATATATCTGTACACTTGATCAAATCTAGGAGACTAATTTGTCATAACGGAACATCGCTGAACATGTCGCTGAGTCCTTCCTTGGGCAGATAATTCATCGCTGCCCAGGAGAGGAGGATGTCAGAAGAGCTGCCAACGAAACCGAGGTCCTTCTTAAGGAACTGGATTAAATCTCGATTCCCGCTACTTCAGAAAGAGAGCGAGGTAAAACCACAAAATATCGACGAGGGGCTTTGCAGCTTGGTTTCCGAATTTCGTTCCTGCCGATGGATTTCTAGCATCCCCTGACTCCTAGCCAGGTACACCTAGTAAACCAGCCTACACATGTCAGCCCCCACGTCAGAGCTATTCACAAGCCTCTAAGCACCATCTTTGATACCCAAATCTTTGTCCAGTACCACAACTCGAACAGTAGCCCCGAGCGTATCAGGCTACCGGCCGCTACCAGCAATCAATCTACGTCCACCATTAACGATATGGAGTAACGCCGGTCACCCAACGCTAACACCCCCCCGGTTCCGCAAAGCAGACGAACAGCTTCGCGCCCGCTCTTAGATGCCAGATCCCTCTGCCAAAACCTCGCGCGCATACACATAATGGCGGCTTCGCACCTACAGCAAGGTGGGATGGCTCAGCCCACTATCCAACCATGTCGGTACAAGACAGGAAAGACGTTAGGCGCAGGTTCGTACTCGGTGGTGAAAGAGTGCGTTCACATAGACACGGGGAGATACTATGCCGCCAAGGTCATCAACAAGCGCTTAATGGCAGGGAGGGAGCATATGGTGCGCAATGAGATTGCTGTGCTGAAGAGAGTGTCCATGGGCCACCAGAACATCCTTACGCTTGTAGATTATTTTGAAACCATGAATAACCGTCAGTGTCTTTGCGAGACGACTCGTTTGCAGGCGGAGATGAGCTGATACACGCCTCAAAGTCTATCTTGTCACCGATCTGGCCCTGGGAGGAGAGCTCTTCGACCGCATCTGCCGAAAAGGCAGCTACTACGAATCCGACGCAGCAGATCTCATACGCGCAACCCTCTCAGCAGTCGCCTACCTGCACGACCATGGCATTGTCCACCGTGATCTCAAACCCGAGAACCTTCTCTTTCGAACGCCCGAAGACAACGCCGACCTGCTGATTGCAGACTTCGGCCTCTCCCGCATCATGGACGAAGAACAATTCCACGTCCTCACTACAACCTGTGGCACTCCGGGTTACATGGCGCCCGAGATCTTTAAGAAGACTGGGCACGGCAAGCCCGTGTACGTCCTGCTGCCTCCAAACCCCCCACCTCTTTCCCTTTCCCTTTCCCTTTCCCTCTCCCTTTTCCCAACCCAGCTAACCTCCTTCTCCCGCCCTCGCATAGCGACGTCTGGGCCATCGGCGTAATAACCTACTTCTTACTCTGCGGCTATACCCCCTTCGACCGCGACTCGAACCTCGAAGAGATGCAAGCCATCCTCGTCGCCGACTACTCCTTCACGCCGCTCGAATACTGGCGCGGCGTCTCGCTGAGCGCGCGCGACTTCATCCGCCGCTGCCTGACCATCGACGCGCGCGAGCGCCTGACCGCGCACGCCGCCCTGTCACACCCCTGGATCGTCGGCCCCGCCCAGCCCGCCGGCCAGGAAGAAGACCTGCTCCCCACCGTCAAGAAGAACTTCAACGCCCGCCGCACCCTGCACGCCGCGATTGATACCATTCGCGCCATCAACCAGCTCCGCGCGGGCGGTGCGGCGGCCATGATGGATGGCGCGCTGAGCAATGCGCCGAAGGGGGGCGCGCCGGCGCTGGAGAAGGGTGCGAATGGCGGTGGCGGCGTGGGGGCGCAGAATGGGGA
>JAGFVP010000094.1:0-96283 GCA_021031095.1 Bathelium albidoporum | reverse complement strand
AAAAAAAAAAAAAAAAAAAAAAAAAAAAAAAAAAAAAAAAAAAAAAAAAAAAAAAAAAAAAAAAAAAAAAAAAAAGACCAATACATTCTCTAAACATAAGTTTCAATAAAATAAAAAGCACCAACGACTAGACGAAAGAGTGCTGCGAAGTGCAAAGGACATCAGAGCTTGATGGCACTCTTGTGAGGACGCATTGTAAGATGTCACGAGCAATATTTGCGGGAAAAGGTATGTAAGACGAAGTATCGGATCTGCGGGAATGGCATGAGATGATTAAATGATGTCTACGTGTGAATGAGGCACTGTCGAGAATAAAATCAGGAAACAGTGTTTTTTTGGAGAAAAATAAAGTTTTGACTGCACTTGGGAAGGGCTAACCAGAAAGATAAATTGATACCGGAAACAATGCAAGTGGTACAAAGATACTGCCAACGATATCATATAGCACAGGAAGTAAAAAGGAACAGTGATTCATAAGTTCTAACGCCATTACCCTGAGCATCTTCATCCCCACCTCGGCATTATGAACACATGGCCCCCCCCTCTCCCTTCACTTCCTGCCACTAATAGACACAGTGCCTCTCAGCCATACGCTCCTAGTAGTCAGGGCAGTTGAACCCATTCACAGTTGGATACTGCGACGACAGCGCATGGCTAATGGCCGAACCATATCCACCTTGCGGATCAATGGGGGTGTTGAACCAGAGCTGCATTTTTCAGCACCATCGTCCCCACACTGCCAGTTGGTGATGGGGATGCCGCGAGACTGAATCGAGTGCAGAACGTCATCGCAGCCCACGCTACTGTTGTATGCGACGCCGATATCGATCAAGTAGGAATTGAAGCCGGGCTCATCGGTCACTGTGCAAGATTGCGTATCGGGAGCGACACCACGCTTAGTGAAGGGGGCGGCCAGGGTGGAGGTGAGCCCGCTAAGGGCGAGGAGGGTGAAGGTGAGCGTCTTGGAGTACATGGTTGGAGATGGAATTGAGAGCTTAAGATGGTCTTCTGGAATCAAGCCTGAGTATATCGAAGATGTTTGACTGAAGCGATTGTTGCTTGAGAGGAGCGAATGTCTTGCCGATGCTGTGCAAGAGATATCTACATCTGTCGACCTACCTTTTATACTTCTTCGCGATTCAAGACCTTGCTCTGCGTTCTGTGCATAGAATGTATGAGAATGCCAAAACAAATCATATTCACCGGCTAGGAGACAATGCGTGATGCTGTAATCGTCCAAATGGGCATGCGATCGTCAGAAACCGGTCGATGAAGCCGCTGCCTGATTGAGGCTCACGGTCCAAAATGTCAGTACAATCTAGCCAGGCAGCTGACCAGAAGTAAACTCGGATTGGATTTCGAGAAATCCCTTGGGATCATAGCCAGTCCTTACATAAGAGCATTGGTATGTTTCATGGGTCTCAAGAGACATCCGGCTGATGAAAGATGTAGCGGAGGATATCATGAGTTTGCTGCTTCTCATCAAGGAAAATCTTCAGACCGGAATTCAGGAACTTATTTGACGTGACATTGCTAAAGTACTCATGGAAAGGATTCACAATATTGCTTAGTCTTGATGCGCTATACAGAGTAACTTCGTG
The DNA here is from genome assembly GCA_021031095.1 of Bathelium albidoporum. Lineage (NCBI taxonomy): Eukaryota > Fungi > Ascomycota > Dothideomycetes > Trypetheliales > Trypetheliaceae > Bathelium > Bathelium albidoporum. Next base: position 94,682 of record JAGFVP010000094.1, on the reverse strand, counting down.
CTTGCTCGAAGTTTCGTGGCTGAGTTTCCGCCCGTCGGCCCGGAGTAAGGATTGTTCAGAAATGCCGACTTCCTGCATTAGTCTACCGCTTTTTTTTTTTTTTTTTTTTTTTCTTTTTAGAAACTCTCTAAGTCAACAGGACTCTTTACTTGTTGCATGCTGGAATTTTCTGGCATTGGATCTGGAGCTCGTTGATGGAATTGTGCGAGCAAAGTCCGAGACTTTGGGTGGACTAATAATAAAGCCTGCGGAAGGTAACTTCTCTTCTGACCATCTTCTACCTGATCATGGCGAACTTTCCCGAAACCCACATCAGTTTTATTCTCCAAGAAGACAGAATTCAAGAACTCAAACAACTTCAAAATCTTTTGCACCTTTTCCATCACCGCAATAAGAACCAGCATCGACATAGCATCTGGTGGCGAAGCTTTGACAGCTTCCGACGCGAGATCAGAAATTTGCTCAATGAAGTCACAAGATGGACAATTGTGACTGCAGACCTGGGAAAAGGCACTTGGCCTAAAGGTGCAAGGGGAGTAAAGACTAGAATGGCTCTTGCACAAAAGAACGCAGCGCGTAAGCCTCAACTAGAATTGAGAATGCAACAAAGGCTATCATGGTGGGCCGAGCATTTGGTGGAGAAATGGTGGATGTATGTTATCTCATGTGTTCTCTTTCCAATGGGCCATCTTCTCCCCTCGACTTCTTTCTAGCTCTACAACCTTGCTGAGTATCCTGCAGAGCGTTCACACACGTCTTGGCTCTGAATCAATTCACGCAACTCGGCCTTTTTCTCATTGCGACACTTTCGCGATGCGCCCATCTCACTGGCTTAACATCTACTCTGGAACAGCTGGCCGATGATGAGACTGAAGCTCTACTCACTCGATTCGCAAACGAAGAAACTCCGGAAATTTTTGGCGCTGCTGAGACCTCAAGCGTTGAGGACGTGGGTGAAGTTATTCAGCGTCCTGCAGGCGAGACACCAGTCCAAATCCAAGACGCAGACACCGTCTCATCGCGTGCAGGTGGTATGCACGATCGTCAGCTTAAGGACACTTCACCGAGTGAAGCATTACCGCGGGAAGGACAGTCGAACTCGCGAAAACGAGATCGCAGTTCTACATCTTCCACGAAGCCACCCTTACCGAAGAAGAAAAAGCGTAGCGCAGGCGATGCGATTGATGATCTTTTCAGTGGTATCCTCAACAAATAATCTTACGTACATGCTATACAGAGCTTTTGGATAGCGCTCTACACGTACAGCCCAAGCCAATTCAATCCATTACGGAGCAGATGCGCGCCAAAGCAAACCACCAAATGTACAATTCCATATCAGATGCCATCCACAACTCCACGCCATTGTGTACAAATACTTTGGCGAGAATACGGTCCAAATGAAGAGATGGGTCCTCAGAGCCATGCACGCGACTTGCACGGCAAGAAGACTCAGAGCAGTGAAAAGCGTTAGAACTGCAAGTTGCGCGAAGAACGGACTCTGCACTCCTCGTGCTCTCGTTCCAAAGTTGCTCGTCACAGGTGTTGCTTTCCCCTGTGCAACACTATCAATGTTGGGGTTGGAACTGTCATGGATCCTTAATAGATCTCGCTCGTTTTGCACCCAATTTCTCTGGCTTTTCTTCTCTTTGGCTCTTTCTCTCTTTGAACCGGATCTCTTGTTCATCCTCTCGAGCCATATCCATGACTGCCAAGCCCACCATATTGGGCCCGCCCAATTCCCAAAGAAGACCAAAACACCAACCATGCCAACTTCATATCCAGCGACGCCATTGTACGCATTTGATAGATCAATGCTGGAGATTGCATTGGAGCCACCGAGCGCGAAGAAGGACGAATTTGCCATGAGAAGGGTAGTAAGCGTAATAACAACGACTTGGTTCATCGATATGGTAGTTCGCGCAAACTGAGGAGGAAGAGCTCCTGGAGAAGAAGGCAAATCACCATCAACAGCAACTTGGTTGTTGTCGGGAGCTTCGGGGATCGAAATTTCGAACACATTGTTGAAAAGCCGTTTCACTAGCCGCTGTTCAAGATTGGAGATGAGAAATAATGGAACATTCTGCGTCCGAGACTGAGTAATTAGAAAGAGCGTTAGAAGCGGCTGTAGACGGCTCCAAAGGGAAGCATTGTCTGCCGGTGTTCAAATTAGCATCATTTCCCATCGTGTTTTTCACGAAGTCCATGCAAGCGACAGCTGGGCCTCACCTGTGTTTTCGACGTCCTGTGAAGCCTTTCTCCATTTGTCCCAGACCACGAGCGCCACCACAATGGCCAAACATCCGAATACGACCCTGGCCTGCGCCACTAAGTCCAACCCACCTACGCCGCTCACCAGCCTTCCTGCCGTGCTAGCCATCCAGTCCATCCCCTGCAGTAGCTCCGGCGCTTCCGCAGCTGTGAAGTTGACTTTGAATACCAGCCCGACAGTCGCCAAAGCAAGAGCATGGATAAGACCACCTGGAGCACCAACGTGCTCGATCATGCCCCGTGCGTCATATACCACAGATGAAGTTGATCCAGACGTATCATGGTCATAGGCACGAACGGAGTGGTGCGAATATTGGAAAGCGGCATAGAAATACGTGAAAACGACAAGAAGCCAGAGAATGTACGGGTGAGAAGGAAGAAATGACGAGGATATGGAAGGTGCGCCAGCGTACTTGACTCCTGTGGTAGTCCAGTGAGTGGATATACGGTACAGCAATAATAGTAATATCGTTGTCGCTGCGGGTGAGCCGAAAGGACTGCTAGAGCTCTTGATAGGAGTGGAGTAGGAAGCATTTTGGGCTCTGCGGTAAAAAGGGTTCAGCAGTTGGCAGCAAGCAAGGGATGGAAACCATGCCGTGGTAACCGAGAAGCGTTCAAAGAAAGACTTACGCTGTAAAGTAAAGAACAACGAACCATCCGCCGGTTATCCAGTACCAAAATTGCTGCTCTTCTTCTACATAGCTGCTTGCAAACATCATGGTGCCATATGCAATGGTTACGAGCGCAAAGAAGCAACCCTCAATCGTTGGCGGCCAGCTCCAATGAATACAAGATATTGTCATAGTAGCAGCGAGTGCAGATATGGCAATGCCAAGAGCGAGAAATGTAATATTGTAGTTGCTTGCAGTGCTACTGAGAACTTCTTGGGCCGATTTGAGAAACTGTTATCCAGGTCAGCCCACTTTTGCGATTCTAGTTTCATGACAAGGGGTGTTCTCGTTCTGATAGTTCAGGCGACTTACGTCTACGACCAAAGGTTTGAGATGCTCCTTCCTCAATTGCGCACCTCTGGCTTTTGCTCGAACAAGTCCGTCGACTTTCCTCCACTTAAGCGCCAGGTCCGAGCCGCTCGAGCTTGGTTTCGCATAAGTCTGAACGTGTTCACCGTTGTAGTCCTCATGAGGAAAAGTGGCTTCGACAATGTTCAGGATCTGTCGGGCATTTTGCAGTAGAAGCTGAAGTTGAGCCTCTGTCCTAATGTCAGCTGTTTCAGAGTCTGGATCGCACTTTCATTTTTGCGGCAACTTCAAGGTCGAGGCCTACCATCGTCCCAAAAACCTAAGAGTCCGTCTATAAAGACACCGAGATTGTTCTTTGAGACTGGCATTCCCAGCAAACCGGCTAATGTTGGCACAACATCGCTCTGCTCCACTGTTTCATAGTATCCGCAGCAGTCCCCCTCGTGATTCATAGTCGGGCTCTCCATCTCCTTACTGGAAATCATTTCCAGTAGCGGCGAGATAAACGTCAATGCGGGGCTTGTCTCTCCTTCGCTCGAGCCGCCATGATTTCCCCCGTCATTCATCCCATGGTCTCCACACAAGATTAGCAGTGTACGGTGTAAATGCGGTTGCTCTGGGTCCGTAATGGCGTTGTATATCGTCTCCATGATACCATCCATTTCCCGCTGTTTCGGCAACATGTTTGGACTTCGAGGGCCAGCTTTGTGGCCAATGTGATCCAGACCAAGGTAATGTATAATGAGACCATTCCAGTCAGTCTGCTGAAGTTCGGTGGCGATATGGCGAGTCACGTTGTTGTCGACTTCGGTGAAATCCTGTCGAGCATTGCATTTGTTTCAGCCTATGTGAGCCTATATAGGATATACCTCCACAAACAGATAATTGAAAGGGAAATATGGCAATGTATTGCGCCTTGGGACTGACCGACACGAAGAAACTACTCGTCCCATCTCGACGTTTGAAGAAGTCGGGAAAGAGCTTGAGCCATGTATCGTCGCCGTAGAAAACAAGACTGTTCTCTTGCTGTTGCTCTTCCAGTGCCGTCCTTTCTCCTTCTTCTATAGACTGCCTCGTCGCCAAGCGACCTTTTGTCCGGAGCTGTGCTAGCCATGTGTCTTGCCCAGCCAGCGTGGATGTGGTGTCACTTTCGGCAAAGTTCAGAATGACATCGAGGAATGATGGGATGGAACCTGTAGTCAAGGCCTTGACGCGTGGCATGGTAATTGTAGGAGACGTCGCATGGGCGGTAAAAGGTAGAGCATGGCCGCGTCTGATCAAGCTGCACATACGCGTCAATGTCTTGGTGGGTGAAGCTTAGAGGGTTAAGTTGGGCGGAGGAGAAACATACTTTTGAGTGAAGCGGAACCCTGACACATTTGAATATACAAAATCACTTCTCTGACGTTAGCTTACAATCGCTAAAATTGGTGGCATAGCTGGACGGCTCCATCACCTTCGTAATGCATCCACAACCATGAACACGACTCGATCAAAGGGAGCCCCCAGCGGCCCGCTGTACCCAGGAACGTCCTCATATGGAGCAAGCCCAGGCAGAAAAGGCTTATAGGGAAAGAACCCGATGGCAAAGACCAACACGGCAACCGGAATAAGGAGATTAGCGAGACCTAAGAGGGCAGTTTGGAGGCGGGTCGCCATATCTGTGGCGTTGAGCAGCTCTCAGCTGAGCGTGTGCGGATTTGATGCGATGCTATAGAAGCCATAGTATCAATTGTGAGACATTGATGGGGTCCTTGTGTGGGAGAACAACTTGCGCAAGCTGATACTTGAAGTATTTCGTTAGAATTCGGGAGGTCTGACATCGGCGAATCACGACGGCACCATTCAACAGCCATCCCCTTTTCACCAGCATACCATTGCAACACGCTGGGCCTTTGTCTCACACACGTGAGAAACTAGGAATGAATTTACTGAAACAGATTATTACTATCAGCTAATTACCGTGCATCTATTAGCACAACTCCCATAAGACAAGGTATCAGCTAGAGTACAAGCAAAAATTTTTTTTTTTCCATCGCCATTTTCTCATTTTCATTGCAACATTTCCGAGATCATTAACAGGTTCTTCATGTCCGAGCAAATAGAGCAACACATCCGCAAATGCCCACAGCTGAAAAGGAAAAAACACATGAGTGACGATCGATGACTCTTTCACCTTCTGATCGAGTGACGTCCTTGTCATCCACCTTCTCGAATGGTGGTCTCAACTCCATTACATCCCAGACCGACGTAAAACGCCGTCAAGATTAGTGTGTAGTGCCAAGGCATCGCCTATCACAGACCTCCCTGTTCCTTTCTTTCTTTTATTCTTTTTCCCTTTTCAGACCAATATCGGTCCTATGCAACAATGACCTTGGGGGATCCTGACGTCTTCAACACTTCCATTGCGCTCATCTCCAACCAGCACGCCACCCCCAGAAGTGTGAATGCGAAAAGAACCTCCGCCCAAGGATCAATCTGATCCATGATTTTGGAACCAAACCCCATCGAATGAGCGGCAGGAGTGATGGTAGGCAAGAGCAACTGGAACTTTTGAGATACAAGCTCACTGAAACAATAAGAATATCAAGAGAAACCATGTAGCCGGTGTTTGGGGATGAATTAAGATGGGACACATCGAGCAGACACAGAATTATTCGTGCAAATGATGCAATCAGTCCATGTAATAATGCTAAAGTCAGAAGAAAAATGAAAAAAGTAAAAAGTTAAGCAAATCAGGGTGTATCGATCTCCGAGTTCGACACGGTAGGCACAGACTGTTCAGAACTGGAACATGGTGCGGGCAGCGAGAGTCGGTTGTTGGTAAGCGAAAGGCACGATAGGCCCGAGGCTGTTGCGACGGTCGAAAGATTCTTCAAGCTGGGCACGTGGAGTCCCACGGTCGAATTGGGAGCGACGGTGACGCTGCTCGTTCCGGGTTTGCTGACCAGCGCGAGGGGGAAATAGACCTGAGGAAGAGTCAATTGGTTCTATTGTTGTCAAGCGGTATGTAAGGCTTACCAATATGCTGAGCATTGTCAATGCTGCGTTTCACTTTTGACCAATTGTCAGGAGGGGGAAATGGCGCCTCTTGACCGCATCTCTGAGGATCGGAGTCAGTGTAAAAAAGCTGGAGAGCGTCAGTGCACCCCAGGTCATTCATATTGTCAACGAAGCCAACTTACCTTAGGACGATAGCCATCGAACTCCTTCATGACGGAGCTGTTACGGAATTTCTGGATCAAGCAGTCCTTGCCTTGAATCGTGGCGTAAGAGACTTCTGCAATCTTCTTGGAATGAAACTCGGTCCACGTCGTATTATTGATGTCCAGCATGAAGTTGATGATTGACTCGGAATTCTCAAAGTTGATGAAGGCATACCCAACATTGCAGTCATTCTGGAAATCAATGCGCAAGTAAATGAAGTCGTATTTGCCATAGCTGGAGCGATCGACGAATTTCTTCAGGTCCACAAGATGCATTTTGTTTGGGATGTTGCGGAGCATGACCTATACATATACTGTTAGTGCTGAAGAGGGGCACCACGCGAGATGCAACTTACAGTTGTGCGAACATCCGTACCATTGGCAATTCTCTCGATATTGACGACGTTGTGTTGTCCGCCGGCCGTGTCATGATGAGGTGTACGTGGTCCAAAATTGCCAGAAGATCCCGTGCGGTTTCCGGACGATAGCCATGATCCACTATCGGGGGATATGACTTGGGCAGGCTCACCAATAACACCAGGGAAGCCCATGTGACGAACGGCACTGTGTTGTTGTCCATTTTGATGACCGAAGTTCCCGTGCTGAGGATAAGTCGAAGGGGCAGGCGTGGTTGGCACAGCTGAAGCTGATTGAGGAATGCGAGTACGACCTGTAGGAGACAAGTACCAACCATAGGATGCCTGGTTCTGCGAATGAGTTGGAGCAATACGCTGTGGCGTAGCCATCGGCCCAGTCGGAATCAAAGGTGTCTTGTTCAAATCCAAGCCGCCCAACATATCAGCGATGCCAGAATCGTCGGTGTCGATGCGAGACATAGGTTCTGCCATGGGTTGCTTCGCAGAACTGGGCATATAGCGCCGAGCTGCTACATAATAATCCTGAAGACGCAAAATTAGACTTTCACGCCAGAAGCGAGTTGTCGGGCTACCTGCCTGGTGCAATACACCTTTCTCATAAGCACTAAGAAACTTTTTGGCATCTGACAACTTGAAATACTCCACGCGAAAATTCATGCAGTCCATTTCAGATCCAAGCTCGACAAAAGTACGGACTTCACCAAAGAGATCGGCAAGTTCCTTGCATGCGGAACGAATGACGCTGGGAGCGCGACCAAGGCTGCGAGTGGTACCGAGTCGAGCAGAAACGTGGACTTGTCCCGCAAAGAGATTGAGAGAGAACTCGTCCAGAGCCTGGGGACAATGGGAATTGAATTCCAGGGCAGTGAGGTATCGGACAGTCAGACCAGAACCCACAGAAACAGCTTTTGTGTAAGATTGCTGAGCAGCCCGCAAGTCGTCAAAGATCAAGAACAGCTCTGACGGCTGTTCGATTTTGGAGACACGGTCGACCATGTCGACATAAACGCCAGCCTGATCGAGTATTAGTGACCTACAGTACCATAACATGCAAGGAGTTGTGCTTACCTTGGTGAGGAGAATTTCCGCGTACGCAACACTGGCATAATTGATGTTTCCAATAAAGATATAACGACGAACCTCGCCATCAGTGCTGAAAGGTGGTCCGTCGCGACGTGGCGACAAGGCAAGTCCGGGAGCGACATCGTTAGCCCAGTCAGACGAAATCTTCTTTGACGGGGTGTCAGCAGCTAATTTGGCCTGGAGAGCCTTTGGCAATGGAGTGGAAGAAACAATGTCCGGAATGGAATCCTGAATAAGCAGCTGATTTGGATGAAAGTCTTTGGCCGTAGCAGACAGCTTTCTAAGGTCATTAGCGTTCTCAAAGGCGGAGGCGCTCTGTTCAAAGCGGGCGCAAGCATTGTCTCCATCCACAAAGGGGTCGAAGAGAGAGTTAAGGCCTTTGATGGTAAAATTGGAGCGAACTGAGCCAGGAGTGAGGCTGCGTCCCACAGTGGCTACTGCTGGCTTGACAGGAGTGGCGCGAGCGCTCAAGGCATGAGTAAAAGGCTTGGTACCAATTGGATCGGCCTTAGAAGGAGTGCGTGGGAAGGCGGCATTGCCGCCACGAGTCTCCTCTGGAGTATAGGCAGTGATGTTGGTCTCTGGAGAGATGTCTTTAAGCGACACGCCTTCAGAGGAGGGAGGGCTCTCTCCAAGGCGAGCCATGATGGCTACAAAAGGTTAGTGGCTTTCAATTGTCTCAATTCTTTTTCGCTGAGCAGGGTGCGCCGCCGCCAAGTGTCAATTGGCGAGACCAAGCAATTCCGACCACGACAGAGGCAGCCGAGAGAATTGGAAAGCGAGAGAAGAGCATGATGAATGAATGACTTACGATGAAGCAAAAGCTACAATTGCTATTCTGGTACTGCTCCGTACAGTGACGACAAGCCAAGTAGCACGGCTCAATCGTCCTTTTGAAAACAAGAAGCGCGGATAGCAGGTTCAGCAGTAGAGATTCAATTGAAGCTGTTGGACTCAGCAAGAATTGGTGGAAGGATTGATTGATAAGAACAAGTGTAGGAGTTGGATTTTGCGAAAGATAGACAGAATTGGTGAAGAAGGAGGAAGAAGAAGAAGGAGGAGGAGGATGAGGAGGAGGAGGAGGAAGAGAAAGAAGAAGAAAAGCTGAGCGAACAGTGCGCAGATGAGCTCGCGGCATCCCAGCAATGTGGCAACGATGTGGCCGGGATTGAAAGGCGGTCAGTGAGAACAAGGAAACAGAAGCGGGCGGTCTGCCATCTCCCCCGCGAACTTGGACGGCAGCGCCTGCCTCTGGCAATCGCCATCAGAATTCGCATCTCGCGCCAGAGTCGCGAGCCTGACCCGCTCCTCTGCCATCTTTCCCCGCCAAATTCGCTGCTGTACATCGCTTCTGAGTCGGTCTCTGACGTCTATAGCCTTTTTTTTTTTTCATTTCATTCTTTTGGATAGACTGGGATGGTAGACAGGCGTAGACATGATGAGGATATTACCTTTTTAGGAAAGCACATAGGAAACTCGGTAGCGCGCGGCAGAAAGTGGCTGGACCCTGATGTGCAACTGGGATCCGTGCCTCACCGCTCTTAGTCTTGGCGCTTAGCAGGCCAGGGACCATGGAACCTTTCTTTGTCCTCCACATGGCTTTCTTTGTTCTCTGCCGTGTCTCGCAGTTGACGTGCATATTCCCGGCCCGGTAGCTTTCGGCTTAGCGCGATTGTTGTTACTTCAGACGACAACGTTCATGTAAAGATATCTTCCACCATTGAGCGCAACATCTCCTCGCGGCCAGTATTATGCGACGATTTGCTTGAGCGAACAGGACCGTTGACACACGCCCACCGTGCAGGACACTTTGGGTGAAGTTCAGATAGAGCCAAGTGAGGGTGTCCAATCAGAGTTCGTGGGGCAACATGCCTTCGATGCCAGCTCTGGTTGAGCCAAGGGACGACCTGACGGCCGCGGTCCACCAGGTAAGACCCACTTAAGTGATGACCAGATGCCCATTCGTGTCTAAGCCTTGTCGCAGATCATGCTGTCCTCTTCGGATAATGATTACATCGACCAACTGATTCCTGTGATGAAAGATGCTCGTCAGACGGACCGAGCGGCTCAGCTCATCCAGGCCTTGAGCCAAGTCTCCAGTGATCGCGAAAGTGATATCGAGCGTATCTGTAATACAAACTCACAAGACTTCATCTCGTCCGTAGATCAGCTGCAGCGAGTTCGAGAGGGGACTCTTTCTCTCACATCCGAGGTGCTTCGACTAGCTCAGGCAATCCAGACCAGCACCGAGAAGCTTCTTGAACAGAAGCGAGCGTTGGTAGAGTCTCGCACTGTGCGCCAGAGCATTGACGAGACATCTCAGGCCCTGGAGGACTGTTTAGAAGTGCTGAAGCTGGCCAACCAGGTGCACGACTTGCTAGGCCAGAAGAATCATTATGCTGCATTGCGGGCCTTGGATGAATTGCAAAATGTCCATCTCCGGGAGGTGACGCGATACAAGATTGCTGAGATGATTGAAAAGTCAGTTCCAGCAACCCAAAGACTCATCGCCGAAGCTGTCATGACCGATCTGAATACCTGGCTTTTTCGTATCCGTGAGACCTCTCAGTTTCTCGGCGAAGTCGCCTTCTACCACACCGAAATGCGGAGACAGCGTCAAAAAGACCGTTTAGAGCATGACGAGTACCTTGGAAGCTTTAGGCTGAACTCCGCTATTGAGCGGGTGGCCGACGAGACGGAGGAGTTTGATGTTTTGAACAATGATGAGGTTCAAGTAGATTTCACCCCGCTGTTCGAATGCATGCATATCCATGATGCACTAGGTCAAAGTGAACGCTTCCGTGCTGAGTACGCAAATACGCGTCGTAAGCAAAAGGATCTCCTTCTCCCAACCACACTCGACTTGATGGACGAAGAAAATTCGGATCTGAGCAACCTCCTCGAGGGTATTGCTGGCTTTGCTATTGTCGAAAAAGCCACTATGAGAAAGACCGAGAGCTTGCGTGCGACCGTGGATGTGGACGAGCTTTGGGACTCAATGTGCCAGAGTGCGATCAACCTCATTTCTGCTGCTTTACCCACTGTCGATAACGACGGGAAGCTGTTGAAGATCAAATCTATCATTGCTTTATTCATTCAAACCATGGATTCCTGGAGCTATTCTGTCACGAGCCTTGACGCCCTCCTCCTTACTCTTTTTGGGAAGTACGCCGAACTTCTGAAACAGCGTTTCAGCGAAGACTTTTCCGAAATTGTGACTACGGACGATTATATGCCTATGCCAATTTCCAACATCGAGGATTACGAAAAGGTTGTCAATGTTTCTTGGTATACTCCTGACAAGCAACCAGATCAGATCAAATTTCCTACAGTCTTCCCATTCTCGCAGATGTACCCATTGTGTTGCATTGATATTCGCAGTCTTCTCAATCAAATCTACTTGTTCTCGGACGACCATTTCCAAAGCTCCAATGTGATTGATGATACTTTGAAGAACTCTTTGGACGAGCTGCTGTGCACGAAAGTGTGTCAGAGCTTGGTAGACCGCCTAAGCAGTCAGTATCCGGGACAGATTGTGCAGATCTTGACAAACTTAGGGCATTTCGAGACTGCTTGTCGAGAACTACAAGAGCTGTTGGTTGAGGCTCGCACATCGGGTGCTGCGTCCGCTCCTATCGTACTGAAAGCAACTGAGGAATTCGCGGCGGGGAGAAAGACGGCTGAAAAGCGTATCTTTGAGCTCGTGAACTCAAAGATCGATGACTTGGTAGAGACGGCAGAGTATGACTGGTATGCCAACCGCATTTTTCCTATGAGCATCACATCATCCTCGATTGCGAACGCATCTCTACTATTGTGCTTACACGTTGGATCAGGGTCAATCCTTCCATCTCGCCGAACCCACAGCCTTCGCTCTATATGCAAGAGCTTACTCGCTACCTGTCCAATATTATGTCATCCGTCCTTCTTGGCCTCCCCACAGAGATCAAGGAGCTGATATACTTTGATGCCCTCTCCCACGCCGCCACGTCTGTCCTCTCGCTTCCTCTTGACCCGAACGTCACCAAGATCACCCCGGCTGCCGTCCGGCTCCTCGATGTTGACGTCAAGCATCTAAGCCAGTTTGTAGATTCTCTAGGCAATGCAATCTTGCATGAGAACCTGGATGAGCTGCGGCAAACGGTGGAGCTTATGGGCACGGACAACCGCGAAGAATTTTTCGATGTTGGGTTGCGCAACCGGAGATATGGGCGGGTGGATAAAGTTCATGGAGCAGTCTTGCTAGAAAAGTTAGTTGTTTTGCATGTATCTTGTTTCCAGTTAACCATGATTTTTCATACGGAGATGAAACGGTTACTGTCATGTGACTTCTTTGCTGACAGCATCATCGCAGAGTCACCCAAGGCGCCGAAATCGCCGCGTACGAACACTCGCCCGCTAAGCCGTCAACACAGTTTTCGACCTTCAAAGACCGTTTGGGCATTCGATGAAAATCATCGGCGGCCAGAATTGGTTGTATTGCCCTTTATGGACACGGGGCGGGACGTGTGGCAAATTCTCTTTGTTCTGCGTACTTGAGATATGCAGGCACCGGCAGAATTCACCGGCAGAATCGAAATTAGTGCGGCTGCCTGGAAAATCAATATTGCCCGCGAGTTTGATCTCAGATTGGCCGGCAAAGACTGAGGCCGTAATGAAGAGCTCCGTCATGAGACAGCTGCAATGGAAAGCTCTATTTGGTGGAGGATTTTGCGTAGGTAGAAAAGAGTCGACACGAAGCAGCACGTGACCAATTCTGTCCAACTCTCTGGGGTTGAAACTGAAATTCTGTTAGAGGTAGGCTTTTTGTAGCGAGCGATGAGAGCAACTTGAGACTGAAGCAGAAGACTCATATTCATGTGTGAAATCAACGTCAAAAACACGCACCGTCCTGCTTTCGAGCAGCGAACTTGCTTTTGTTCGAGTTGAGACTAGAAAATCCTAAGACCTGAGTGGCTTGTGAACCGTAAAGACGGCGGTGGCTACTGGGGTGGCGTAGTGGCCTTATACGATAGCATCTCTTGGAGTTAATGAAATTAAGCAGACGTTCTAGTATCTATATGGTGATGCTGTGCCCGCGTTACAATTGTTTGTAGGAAGATTGCCTGGACGAGATGATATATACTCTTCCGACGATAAACTAAGGAAGGTATGCAGTTAAACAGACTTTGATAGTCATGAAGCTAGAATTGAAACGAAGTTATTCATGAATTCAATGTTGATATCAAGGACGACAAAAAATATTGGAGATGCGTTCTAGGCGATAGATCGCAGACTTTCAGCTTCTAAGGGAAAACTGATTGCACACTTCCGATGATGTGGATCTAAATTGGATAACAACAAGTGCAAAGAAATGAGCGCTTAGCTGTGCTGTACGAAGCTGGCCAAATTCACGCCAATGATCGCTTTACGAACGCCTGCTTGGTGGAAACCGCGGACCCAAAAAGTACAAACCCATGCAAGGTTCTTCTTCCCTTCCCAAAGAACACGCCAGCTTATCAAACAAAGATTCCCATACAGCTACCCCTACAGCTACCCATCCATCAATCCATCCCTCCCTTGCTCCCATTCCGGCTACGAGAAAAATACCGCCTTCGGATCCCTCGGCCTCCCATCCTCCCCCACATTCTCCCTGCGCAGCCGCTCCCTCACCCAGATCGCGCGCGCCTCGTCGAAGCCACACTTGCGCCGCGCCATGATCCGCTTCACCGCCTCCTTGCCCTCGTCCTCTAGCCCTTGCCGCCGCTCGCTACCGTCCTCCATGTTGCCGGACAGGTCAAAGGTTGCGGACGTCAGGCCCGCCTCGGCGTCCTCGGAGAAGGAGCCGGGAATGCGCGTGTACGTGGGTCGAGTGGTAGAGCTGGGGAGGCGCCGGGCGAGGAAGGACGGGAGCGGGCCTTCGATGGTGAGGTAGGGGATGGCGGGGGCGTAGGGGGTCCAGTAGGTGCGGGTGAGGTAGAGGACTGGGTAGGAGGTGATTAGCGGGCGTGGGATTCAGGGAAGGGCATACTGGTAAAAGAGGGGTGTCTTTTGGGATGGACGGAGTTGTGCGGAGGGGCCAGGGAGTGGGTGGATTTAGTACTGGTTTTGAAGGTGGGGAGTTGACGAGAGAGGCATAGAAAAACCCAGCTGTGGCTCTGACTTACTGGTCACAGAAGCTAGAAAGGTGAGAGAGAGTGCATAGAGTACATAACCCATGGTGTTGTCAACGCTTGAGAGCAAACAGGAGGATGAGACGAGTACGCAGAGATGCTAGAAGTTGGAAAAAGGGCGAGAACGATTTCCTTAATTCAAGTCTCTGGAAATTATTTGGTGAAGAGGAATTAAAAGCGGTTTAGAAAAGGCACCAAGGCCTTTCGTGCCCTGGATTTAGGAGAGTATAAGCATGAGAACTACGTTGGATGCAAGCCAGCTGTAATTAGTGGCGATGTCATATCATGTTTGAGGGACGCGCGCGCTGCGGGAAGCAGGGCAATCTTAGCCGACCGCGGACATTGTGTCAGAGAAAGAATACCCGAGGATTCGGCACACGAAGCGACAGGCTCCGTCGATATTGCGTACAGCGGCCTTCGGCTCGAGTATTCTCGAGTCTTACATTCATAGAGGATAGAAACTCGCCAAATCCAATAGAATGGCCACCGAATACGAAAATATATCAACAGACTTGATCTGGTTGTGTTCCCGTACGTACAATCGAACCTTATACCGCCATATAAGATGTACTGTTTACTGATGGGACGACTCGTCCGTAGGTGGTAACAACTCCTTGCTATTAAAGCGTAAGGCCGCTGGTGGCGTCACCTTCTCTCGGGATCCATTGAACCTCACCAATATCCACAATCGCAAGTATGAGGGGTTTGTTGACACGAAGGTGCGCCTACCCTACTCTACCCACTCCACATCTCTCTCCTGTGCGCGCGTCGAAGCCTCGCTGAACATCGGTCCGTACTAATTCAACGCTCAGGCCATTGGCATCAACCCTTCTCCCCGTAATCCGAATGCCCTCACCCTCACCACCAAGAACCCTGACGCCGTGAACCCGGCCGGTGCGCCTTCGCAGCCTGCCAAGCTTTACAAAACACATCACTTCCCGGCCAACACGCACAACCGGCAGATCTACCGACAGCTGATCAAGGAGACGACGCGCGAGGGCTACCGCGTTGACCTGCGGCAGGAGATGATTGCGCGGGCGAGCGCGCTGCGACAAGCTCAGCGAACGAAGAAGCCGACGCCGGAGCGGAAGCCGAGGGGAAGGAAGGCGTTGAAGAAATTGGCGGAGGCGCAAGGGAAGGCTTGAGTAGGGCTATCAAGGGGGGATAGGAGGACATGATGAAGGCAATAGGGCATGGCATGGCGCGTGAGGGAGGAACATGATGACCAGAGGCTAAAATTCTTGTCTCTGACAAACAATTTGCTTTACTTAGCTCTGAACACAAAGATCAATTTCATGCCTCTGTGCCCGTATAAGTGCAACAGCCGTTCCCGTTCCTAGCTTTTCTTACTCACACTCCGCGAATCATGTCACCATCAGCGTCCAGTCTACTGTCTTTCCGAGTTACCTCGGAGCAGTGGCATTTACCATAAGCTCTTCACTGCAAGTAGCTGCCCTCAATCCAAGTCTGCACGGCTCCCTCCTGCCCGTCGCAATGTCCGTCTACCTCAATAGGGGGCCTGCCGCGCTCGTCGACAAGCCACAGTGGCATAGCACCACTTCTCAAGACAGGAGATCAATAGTGCTGATCCTACCCTCTCATCGCCTACCGTAACTTCCTTGCTGGAATCCACTCGGCATCCCCCCCGGCATTCCGCCCGGTGGCCCTTGTGGTGGAAACCCCATTGGCGGCGGGGGTGGCGCTACACCAGGCTGTCCCGGAAAACCAGGGGGCCCGCCAAATGCAGGAGGCGCAAAATTATGCGGCCCACCATAACCTGCCTGACTGGGCGGTGGACGCGCTGGGAGCCCCGGTGGAGGAGTGGGGAGAGGCGTTTGCGAAGCCACAGGGCGCGGAGGCGGTTGGTGGGGTGGCGGGACGGAAGGAAAGCCGTGGGGTGGGCCAGCGAAGTTCGGAGGCATGTTGGGAAAGCCCGGTGGCATGCTGGGCGGTCCGCCGTTCATCATTGGGGGTTGGCCGTTGGGTATGCCCTGCGGAGGTGGAGGAGCGGTTGGAGTTGGTGCGAAAAGCTGAGGCGGCAGCGGTTGCGCTTGGGGCTGGATGTTGTGCTTCTTGGCTTGAGCGGCGAGCATGCGTTCGGCAGTGTCGCCGTGCCGTTCGCCCTTGCCGTCCTTTTTGTAGGCATATTGCACGCTGATCTCCTTGTTCATGAGGTACTGCCCGCTCATGTTTGCGAGGGCTTCATCGGAGGCGTCGAAGTCGGCAAATGACACGAAGCCGTAGCCCTTGGAGAGATTGGCGTCGTCACGCGCGATCTTAGGGGCGGAAAGGATTGCGCCGAAGCGTGAGAACGTGTCGAAGAGCGTCTTTTCGTCAACCATTGGGTCGAGATTACCGATGAAGAGCTCTGCGCCGACTTCGACGGTCTTTTGTTTATCGGCCGAGGCTTTGTTGACACGGATCGGTTTGCCATAGAGCCGAATTTGGTTCATGACCTTGGCAGCGTAGTCCGCATCCTCTTCGCTGATGAACTCGACGAAGCCATAGCCTTGATGAGTCTGGGTCACGCGGTCTTTGGGGAGATGGACGTTGACAATTCGACCAGCTTGGAGCATTAGCTCCCACACGAGACTGTCCGTGACGCGTTCATCAAGGTTGCCGATGTATACGGTAGCCTCCTTGTCCTGTTCCCTGCAAATACCTATTAACATAAGATGTGGCGGTGGGCATTTCATAACGAGCCGAGTGCTTACCAGTGACGCGCTCCAGACATTTTGTTTTTGAGGCAGCCGAATTCTTGTTTGAATCACTGGACTTCAAGCGAATAATAAATTGGCTTATGCGCCGGAATAGGTGAAAGTTTTAGGATGAAAAGAGACATTACGTTCACGCGACAGTGGGATCGTCAAATCTGAACTTCGACGTAGAGCAGGGATAAGCTTTAGAGACTAGCTGTTTGAGGTATGGCGTTTCCGCGTCAAAAAACTGTAGCTCTCAATTTCCATCAAACCTCATGAGCTGAATTCATCGGACATCGTACGCACTACCTTCCAACAATGTTACAGCTATCAGAAGAGACTAAGGTATGCGCAATGTGCTTCAGATGGCTTTGCTTAAAGGAATCAAGCTGACGGCTTCGCAGGAGCGCATCACCAAGATCGTCGACATCTCGCGTGTGGCCATTCATTAGTATGTCTCCAACCTCCAGAAGTCCATCACGTCAATAGTTATCTAACAACCGCATCGTGGCTATCTACCCTTGATCATTTATTTGGGATACACTCGCAGCGAGCCGAAGCCGTCACTCATCAGGTACGTGCATCACCATCAGTCCAGAGGATATCCGGATCTTGACGGGTACCTAGGCTCTTCTCTCCTCTCGCCTAAGCGGCAACTCGAACTTTCATCTACAAGCCTATCGACTTGGAGACAGCTCCTCATGTACGAACACATCAAAATAGGGACTGGGGGTTACGTGAAACCGGAGCAATGGAAGCGGGAACGAAATGTCCGTGTCTGATCGCGGAGAAGCGTTCCGGTTTGGGCCTTGTACAACATTAATTTTACTCTCGCCTTGCTTTTCTTGATGTCGCTGCTTCTCACTGTGCGCAAATAATGCCCGAAAAACCAAAAATGAGCACATCAAAAAATAACCTCGGCCCCCACGCCGTCTGTCAGCTTCATTTCCCCGCTCAAATGCAAAAGACTGTCCTAAGAAACTGCAGCTTATCTGCACGTGTTTTCCAGAAGGCAGCGTTTGCCATATATCTTACCAAGCGATGTGCGTTTGAGCATTCCTTGGATGCAGTCTGCATCCTTCCGGAATAGTAAAGGAGGCGACATGCTTATCATTTGTTCCAATGGCTGAAAATTGCGTAATCCCCTGCAGTAGTCAGACAACGCTATCTACGCCAGCGGGTAATGATGGGCTCGCGATGCAACTGCGGTGTTGACGAAATGTGAAGCAAGCGCAGCGTGAAGAGGTGCGTTGAGTCACCACGCGCTTCGGTCTGTGGACTATGGCCAACCATTCTGGCAATATTACTCGGCACAGTTCTATACAGGCACAACCGAGCTGAAACACAGAGGACATGAGGTGGCGCCCTCATAGGCGGCCGGGGCAGATTACAAGGCAGATAGTTTGACAAAATGAGGCATTGTGGCCGTCGCCATCTAGAGCTGGTCACGCCAGGCCTGGAGTAGCGGCATTGGAGACAGAACGACTAGAATACACGGGGGTGATCTCCCGAATCACATCTTCAGAGGTCCAAGCAGCGTTGGCGAGTTCTGCAGATCTGATGCTCAAACTCTTACCTAATGAGGGATGGCGTTTAGCGGGCGAGCGGACAGGGACATGGGCTGCAGCACGGCGGGCGCATGCATGAAGCCAAACGCTTGGCCGCTGACGAGGCCAGATGGACGATGCCATGGAGGGGACGAATCGAGTATGGTGAAGGACTGGGCTGACAGAACAGGGTAACCCCATTCTCCAAGGACTTTTCGCTCTATGCACGCGCACGGCACTTTGTCGAACGAGCTCGAGCATACCATGCGTACAGACGATGCAAACGATACAGAACGACACGAATGAGTTGGGAGGGCAAAAGAGGTTCGTCTCACTCCCGTCAGTTCCTACCGTCGACGCTGGACGAATGATATCTGCCGAAAGGGCCCACGTGAAAGGCATTTGAGGGTTCGGTGGTGCTCGCGACTAACCGCTGCTGGGCCGTCGCCCGCGCATCCGTCCTGTTGCCCAGCACGGTCAGACTCCCGACGTCTGTTGCAGATAATGCAGTGCAGTTCGTCGCAGCCTCTGGGGGCCGTTGCACGCCAGCTGCCGCCCCCAGAGAATGTGCGCGACCCGTCGGCCCTTCTCCAGCCGCGCGACGGGACCGCCAGGGCTCTCCACCAACCGCTGCTCATCTCGGTGTCGCAGGCTGACTTGCGACCTCGCAGCCGTACCCAGGCAGCCAGCGCTCTGCGTTGGGACTAAACTCCGGTCCCAGCGCGATTATTTGACTCTGCCTCCCCAGATTCCATCATGTCGAACCATCAATTTACTTTTCTTCCGTGGAACCCTTTTCCTGGGCAGCTCTCCCCTCAGAAACAGTTCCCACCTCGATTCCACTAATCACGCACCTCCCAACACGCCTATCGACCTAGGAGACCCGTGGGACCTAAGCGACCAGACCGGCGCAGACCCTGAAATCGTCCGTTTGGGAAGCTCGGTTTTATCCCACGCTGGCTGATACCCCTACTAGCTACCCGTTCCCTGCAATCAATCGTTGCCCATACGTGCTTTCGGCGACCATCTTTCTCCGTGCGTGGTGTACGTACGTATTTGTCCTATGAAAGCTATGCCACATGTCGCGCACATGTTACCAAGACATGTCATAACTTCGAGCACTCTTGGCCTCAGCTTAGTTCCGGTGTTCCTTGCAATTGATACCTGAAAGGTCCCCACTACCTGTCCACACCTGGTTCTGATCTTCTTGCGAAAGTCTTGGGCGATCTGACAACACTGTCTGCGAAATGGACCGTTCGCGCTCCGGACAGGTCTCGCGCGCCGACAACCTCGACTCCATTCTATCCATAGGCGACATTTTGATGCTATCACAAACGGCATGGAAAATTGGGAGAGCCTTTTCATCTGGACGTCGCAGCTCGCCGGCCGAATTCAAAGCGATCGAGTCGGAACTTAATTTGCTTTCGAAGTCTCTCAAATCGTTTGCCGAGACCTTGTTTGCAGAAGATGAAAATATGTTATTACAAGCAGATAGGAGAACCCAAAACGGTGTCGCAACCATCTTGCTATCGTGCCAGCAAACATTACAAGACTTGGAGTCCCTGGTGGAACAATACCAGGTCATTCGTCGCACCGAAACACGGAGTGGCTACACTGTTGATCGATCCTGGAGTGAACTTGTGTTGACCAATTTTGGAAAGATGATGTGGACAACAGAAGGGGGAGATATCAATTCCCTGAAGACAATGCTGCGGATGCATACAGGTACCATTACCTTGACAGTACAGGCGCTACAAGAGTACGTATAGCCCATTGATGTAGCACAAACACGCACTGACTCGGGGAACAGGAACTCGGTTGAGCGGCTCGAAGAAATGGTCACGCCAATGGCCGACAAAATCGACGATATTCACAAGCGGCCGGACAGCAATCTCAATGGCAAAATTGAAGATGTTCAGAATTGGGTCATGACCTACGCACACATAAATCCTCCACCGCCTCCCTCTTCGCACGAACAAGAGGGTAGCATAGCTGGCTCAATGTACTCCCGTTCGTCCTCAGATCCCTCCGAACGTGGACGAGAACGACCGAGCCGACGAGCCAACATGTCTCCCGCCCATGAGCGAAAGCCATTCTCTTCTACAACGTCTCTTCGAACACCTGACCTTGTTGGTTCAGAAGCGTCTTCTGTAGCGTCTCCATTGCAAACGTCAGCATGGGGCAGTAGCGAAAACTCCAGCGTGTTTGACGGCTACGAAACGGGTACTGATGCGCGAGGGCCAGCCTCATCCCTCGGCAGCGTCAAGGAGCAGGAGGAAGCAGACTTTGGGAATCCAGTATACACGCAGCGCCGCTCCTCACGGAGTACAGGGCAATCGTCTTCAAGAAAAACACAACAAGACCCGAGGAGAAGTGGCATGATTGCGCGAGGTGGCATGACAGAGTTAGAGGGCATCTCTCAGCCTCCCTTCTTTCGTCAAGTTTCCAAGGAGACGATACAACAGAATCCACCCAATGTCTCTCCTGGCTCTGAGCTTTCAATGCGCACGAATTCCCTGAGCTTGAACTCCGAGCGCCCCATGCCTCCGAGAAAAGCTTCAAGCTCTTCACGATCAGGCCCCACATCTGGTGCTTCCTCCACCACATCCCGTCGAACTCCACAACCGTACCCAGATTCTATCCCGGTCCATGATCATTCAGACGATCCCATTCCTGTCACCACACCTCCACCGGATGGCCCTCTCTTCTCTGGCTCGCGTCCGCTCCGCTCCGCAGCCTCCAACTACAATCCTGCTCCAAGTGTGAGTTCCGGGCGATCGTATTCGACGTCTGCCCCCACAGTTACTGGCGCGCCAGAACGGACCTCCACTCCGGACCAAGAAGAATTTGAGCATGAGCTATTCAAGAATTCTGCCATCCTCTGCGATCTTCCCGCCAAATTGGTCGACTACACACTGCCATCGAAAGACGAAGGCAGGCCGTGGGACCTGGAAATGGAGAAGGCTGCAGAGGAAGCTCGGATATGTATTGTCCGAAAACGAAATAATATAAATGACACAATCCGGTTCACAACCTCGATTTGGGCCATTTCTTATGATCGCAGCGCTCGGATGGAGCAGCGGTTGATAGACGGCGATGCCATCGTGCCTTATTCAACCTATTTCTCACCAGAAAAGGTTGCTGTGACCATTCCGACAGAACTCCGATTTCACGAAGCGAATCCCAAAGACCCAAGTGCAGAGCCAAAGAAAGTCAACACCTCATGGGTCAACTATGTGTTCAACGACGCCCGCGCGAGCAAGATCTTTCAGTCCGTGCTCTTCGGTCGCAAGCTCATCGCCGTCTTCCGCACCGAGAAGACGCTAAGAGTGCGCGAGGGTTTCAAGGGCGCGATTGCCTACCAAGAGCAGATGTGCGGCATGGAGAACCTTCGGCTGTGGGAGGACGAGGGCAGTTGCGGCGTGCTCGCCATGATGCACTTTTCCGCCCACTTTAAGGACGGCTACCTCTCCTTCTGGCTCAATAACGCGCGCGACCCCGTCCGCGTCCGCGACGAGGGCTCCAAGGGCATCAAGATCAAGGGCCTTGACATCCCCGTCGACGGCACCCGCGGCGCAAACGGCCTCATGCGCCGCGGGTCGGAGGGTGCTGCCGTCATGGGCATTGGTCTCGGCACCGGGAAGCTGGGCAAGGAAGGGCGCAAGCTGGCGGGCAAGAAGATTACGGGTGCGCGCATCGAGTTTCGCACGGCGGAAGAGAAGGATGATTTTATAGCGTTTGTCAATCGCGTCCAGGACCGGATGGTGTCGTTGCCGGATTGGGACGAGGGGTCGACGCGATCTTGAGGGGCGGCGTTTTTATCAGTCGCGTTTTCTGGATAATCATCCATTCATATTGAAAGACCTGTGGGCGCTTCAGGGCCGACGGGGGCGAAAACTTGGTCACATTCCAATCACGTCCTGGCAAATTCGTACGATTACATCTTCGACCATTGGCCAGCACGATCAAAGGCTACCGACCACGTCGGCCTGCATGCATGGTAATGCATTAGCACCGCTCATATTATGTGAAACATCTCGATGGTGAGAAACGTAGCGGCTACGTATTTTCTGGTTAATTTGGCTGGTACGAAAAGACTGGTAGATGTCAATGTCTTTTTCCAGCAAATGCCGAAGAATTGAAAATCATGAAATCCACTGAGAAACATGGTTGTTAATTGGCATCATTTCATTCTAAAGGCACTCATGAGAAAAACCTTGTTGCGATGCAGTGTATGTGACACGAACGACACGGTTATTTATGCTACGGTCTACGTCTCTTACAACTATCTTTACAGTCTATCTCAGACGGTTATCGCGTGTCTTTGCCTTTCGGCACGCGCAATCTTCTCGGCATGTACTGGGTCTCTGGTCAGGTCACGTTGAGGTTTCTATTACTGGATTAGATAGCTGTCAATCTCTATGCGAGACAAAAGCTTCGTGCTTATTTATTGCCCTTTAAAAAGGCCTTTCAAGACGCTCTCCTTCCCATCCGCCTCACCTTTTGTGAGGGGTGATGTACCCTTTCAATTTTGTGGAGCGGCATGCTGCTGTCAAAACATTTACACGCTGACTGAGAGTATCCTTCACCATATTGCAACTCAGCTTTCGTATATACTAACTTAAAAAGGGATTGAGCTGAGATGTAAAACATTCCGAATCCCAAATAATAGCGGTGAGGAGCGATTCCCCCTTATTTCCTGCGCTCGTATGGGGGAACCTGTGGTCGGGGCTTCAGAAGCGGGAGCTTTGGAAGTGGGAGCTTTGCCTGTAAGTCGGCTCGACGCATGCTTCATGGAAGTGATTGATTGGTTTGCAATCGGGCCGAAGCCATATAACTTCAAACTGTAATACGATAATCCAGCCCGAATCTCGACTTGTGCCTTACTTTCTAGATTCTTGTCGCCAAGCGAGATTTATCGCGCATCCACCAGTCGAAATCCACGCGGAGTTGGACTTGGACTTGGACTTGGAGTTTGCGCTACACATTCTGGTTCGCCTTGGCGTCATCTCGGGTATCTCCGCAAGCGTTCACGAGTAGTCGGGCCAGGGGTTCGCCGGGATGTGAGGCATTGACATTAGAGACATGCGACGTCAGGCAAAGCCTAGACTCTTCGACGTGCACGGAGTATACCTTATCTTCGATCGTCTGTCTAGGGAACCTTGTCGCTCTTTGCGCATGAAGCGTCGAAATGAGTACGGAACGCGCGCAAATGCACCGCGTCAGCGTGTACGCAAACTGGGTTACAACTGTGAGAGGCCCTTCATTGGCACGATCGCGAGAAGTGGCTTTCAATAGTGCTGCGGAGATTTGATCGAGCTGAAAATACGGAGTACAATCTGGATCTCGCCATTTTCCTATCACAAACTAGAATTCACGTTGGCGTGAATGCGCGGATCTAGGATATTCCGAGGTCGCCGAGGTTGGCGGTGACACGACGAGACGACGGGGATAGACGTTGGTACTATGGACGTAAAGCATTCCGAAGCGTTCAGGACTACGGCCAGCATGTGAAGAAAAGGTCTCAGTCAGTTAGGAGTCTCCTTAGAAACATTGACCAAGGTTTAGCTATAGCAACAACCTCACTTTGAAACGGTGGACGGAATTTCGTGTCAGCATATGTAGGACGACGCAATGAATCCTACATTCCCCAACTACGAACGGGCTTAGGACCAGAAGAATTGAGAGAGTACTGGGCATATCAGCGGCCTCTACAGAACGTTATGGCGTTCCTGACTACTCTGCCAGATTTCTAGCATTTGTATGAACATTGCATTCGGTCGCTTTGTATCGAACTAAAATCCTGGCTCTTCTTAGAGAAACCCCTCCACTGGGCAATCTTTCATATCAACTGTTGATACGCCGTTCATTCTCGTGCCGGGGTTTTCCTAGAAGTTCGTCCATGTTGGGCAGATGGCTATTTTCTGAAGAACCGTTTACTTAGACCGTCATGTGCTCGCATGTAAAGCCAAGGCATTCCTCCCAAGCCTAATTGAGATCCACTTCACCTTTTCCTGCCTTTCAACAGATGGCCTGCAATATTCAAATCTTACCTTGGCCTCGACCAGATCCACTGTCCACCAGTGTGAGAAATCTTTTCGATACCTCTATACGGACGGCCTGCTCTTTTCCGTTTTGTGAACCTGGATCCGCTCGCATTGGTGAGGCGCATGCGATGATGAGACAACGTGAATGATGTCTGCCTATGTCGGGGTTGATGGCGTTGGTCTCTGACTTCAGCAAGTGTGTCAAGATTGCGGTCCAAGCTGCGATCGCTATACTCGGAAAAACTCGTAAAGTCAAAGCTACAAGCACCCGACAAGAGAATGGAGTGAGCCTTGCTAAAGTGAGTATAGTGTTACTCACCGCGAGTAGGAGAGACTTCACCTGGATGATACCATTACCGGTATGGGGCCAAGACTCAGAATCGCCAAGCGAGGGCAGACTCATATCTGCATTGGTAGGAATGTTGGGAATGTCATTGGCACTCTCAAGTTCAACCGCTCCAATCCGGGTCACAAAAGCGAACAGAGCGATGATCGTAAGGTAGGTGACGTGCTTAGGAAGGCGGCTGCGGTGGTGTGAGCGACTCCTCGAACGACTTCTGGGACGAATCCTGTGGTGTCGCCGAGGAGATGCGCTGTGCGCTCGTCCATGGCGACGGGGCCGTGGTCCAAGTTCGGGGAGCTCGGTATGCTGCTCGCGTTGCTCTTTTGGCCATTGGCCCAATAAACACATGCCAAAGAGAAAGGTTGCCACGGCGGCTGCCGTGGTGAGGACTGTTGTGAATTCAGTCATCTGAAGCCATTAGTAAACCGAACAGGGTATAGGATGCTTTGAATGCCATTGTATCAATCACGTACCTTGAGCAGGAAGTAATTTCCAAAAGCGGTTCTGGACTTGCAGCAATCTGGTGTTACCCGAAGATGGAAGGAAGTCACAGTTGTGAGCGCAGAAAGTAGTGAACAGCTGCTCGCAGCACTTCCAGACCGAATATGAGTTGCAGAGGAGAATACGGCAAATTATTCGCCCCAAGGCAAGGAGAGGGAGGATCCCATATACGCATGACCTATGTGAAGACTGTGTGAATAGACTGCTCGCATACTGTTTGCCCGGGAAGGCGCAATCAATGAGCGTGAGCATTCACAAAACAAACTACGACACTCGCTCTATGCTTATTTCATTAGGATTTGCTGTAGACGGGTCAATGTCACGCTATATCTCCTTGCACTCAGTCGGTATTCACTCTGAACGCTGCTATTTCTATACAGTTGCCTATTCGCATAATCTTCATCACTATCTTATTTAACTGGGAGACCTGTAGGGTTAGGGTGCAT
This sequence comes from Bathelium albidoporum, assembly GCA_021031095.1. Lineage (NCBI taxonomy): Eukaryota > Fungi > Ascomycota > Dothideomycetes > Trypetheliales > Trypetheliaceae > Bathelium > Bathelium albidoporum. The sequence continues at coordinate 69,033 of JAGFVP010000094.1, read as the reverse complement.
GCAGGTGGATTTGCAGCTATTCAAGCCAAAATCTTGCAATACATTACATCTTCGCGACTATCAAAGCACATGACTGAGTTTGAGTTATGATCCATTTTATAGCGAATGGTGAAAGAATACATAAAAGTTGTTGAAGCATGATGCACCCAGGATACAAAGCTCGCGCAACCTCCCTCTGAAATGCTCTTGCATGCCAGCATGCCTTCTTCTTCAGAGCAAACTACAACGTAATCTCGTCTCCGAAAGTTTAACCCATATTCAGCATTTACAGACACGATCCAGGAGCCAATGATAAGAAGATTGTCGAGGGAACAGCTTCGCGAGTTCCAGGGAGGTAGCTCTTAGGAAAACCGGTAAAATTGCCCATGCTTTCCATTGCGGGCGCGCTGAGAATGCCTATAGCTTGACCACAGGGATTCCGATCCGAGTTCGGGTTCTGATTCGCCCAGGTGTAGATGACCACCTTTTCATCAGACCCGAGTGAGCGGCTGAGGGATATCACGCTGAAGTTGGAATCGATATTCACTATAAGTCCCACCTTTATCTCGGAATCTGTTGAGTGATTGGCATTCTGGTTGTTTGCACAAGCGGAAGCAGTACCCCACGCCGCAAATTCCAGCAGTGCTGGCTGAGTGAGGTTGGCATGTCTTCGATGCTTAGAAGTCGCTGTAAGACTGATGCCTTGGAGTGGAATCGCCTCCATGGCGCTCGCCAGGACAAAGAAGACCAAGATATATGGGAACATATCTGTATCAATGGCGAATTTGGATCAGTCCCAGGACTGAAGGATTCGAGAACAGGGTATAGAGTTGCCAAAGGGTCTGATAAAGGCAAGCATATAACTATAGAAATAAAAGCAGCTTATAGCCATGAACTTGCGGGGGGATTCTTATAGCGGAGGTGCCTTGCTACTTGGAGAGTTCCTCAATCAGCTGAAATTTGACGTTGGTGAGCCGTCCTATAGATATCAGCATTCACGCACGGCGGAAGCCAAGTCCACATGTCGGCTGCATATCTTACATCAAGTAAAAAAAGAGAGTGTTGTAATTCATCTGACCGTTCATATAGGCAAACTTAGCAGATAAGCAAGTGAACGAGACGTACTTAGTCACGTCACGTAAAACAGTGGTTTAATAAAATGGGGAACGCGTCGCTTTACATATCCTGGCAGCCACAAAGACATACCGTTGCAATCGGCAGAATCAGCAAAGACCACAAAAAGAGCGTTAGGCATTCTCGGATCATTCACCTTCGTCCGCCATTTCTCACCAAGCTCGATGACGAAGACATCGTCGGGTTTGTGGTCAAAGATGATATAGTTGGCCCACATGGCCCCAATTCGCGCGCACATGTCGTCTAGCATCGTCCAGTAAAACGTGTCTACCAGATGCTCGTGGGAACCATCGCTCCAACACAGCATTCAGCCGTTGATGTCGATGCTGTAGCACTTGGTCTCCTCGTGCTCGACCGGCGGCTGGCTGAGCGAGTAGCTCGTGAAGGGCATCTGCACGGTCGCGGGGATATTGTCCTGCAGCGCGGGAAAGTTTAAGGGCGTCATGGTGGGATTCTTTTTGCAATTTGTGTGGCTACTTCTGCAGAAGTGACCGCCGGTGTCAATGACCGGGCCAGCAGAGCGGGCTTGGGGGCCGTTGAAAGTACCGTCGGTGTTGAAGCTGTAAGAGCCACGGAGGTGATTGCTTTGATGGACATATTGGGCTCGTCGTCTGAGTGGCGAACAGAGGCAAGAACTCGATCACCAAGCAACGTATGTGTGCTATTGCTATTATCGTGTATTTGTTTGTACATGAGGGAATCTCTGAAGAGAAACATGAAGATGTCTCGGGATATTTATTGATAGGAAAAGGAAGATACCAAGCAACAGCGATCTCTTCATTTTAGAAAATTGTAGCGTAAAACGTGTTGAGTAAAGACTGGGAAAAATGCAATTTGTTATGGTTCTGACTGGTAAAAGCAAGGTCTTCTGTCCTTGAGACAGAACATGGTGCGTCTTCGGTAGACTCAAAGCGATAGGTTCGCTTAGTAAACTGCAATCTGAACTCGCGGCGTGATTTGGGCGAAGGGTATCTAGCAGTACTCTCAGCTTCCACGAATGACATCAGTCAGAACAGAGAAAACAAGCCATGAAAAGTGATCAGGTAAACCCCCCGAGTTTCTTGTGTAACCAGCAGACTTCTGGACTATTCGAATCCGCTTCTAGATGAGGCAAGATTTCACCACACTGTCCTGAATCACATCTTCTGGGCACTGGCGGCGATTTCCCAACGTACACTGATAGATATCTGAGAACCAATGGATATTTTGCTATCCTGATATGCTATTCCTTGTTGCTTAACAGCGAGCCCGCCTCTATTGCTACACGCCCGCATCCATGCCTCGCCACACCCGATTTTACCATGTTCATGAACCCGCAGGGTAATCATGTCCAGAGCGGAATGACATGGCAAAGAGAATTAGCAAAAGAAACCGACGACACAATGGATACACCGCCTCGATCCACACGGGTAGTAGTATCTCGGTGCGTTGCGAGCAAAAAACAAACAAACAAACAAGCCTAGTCGAGGAAGCTGAAGAAACGAAATCAAAGGGCGATAATAGTACATGATCGCTGATGCATTGCAAACAACATTGCTGGAGGCGCGAAGCCCTAGCTGAATCAGCCGCTCCGAGGATAATCGAGCAATCCCCTGTTCTTGTCTCAAGCCCTTTCGAGGGTCAGCGAAACCCGTTGAGATAAAGTGTGCAGAGTAAGAGTCATTGGGCAATAGGAGCCGGCATGCGCGTTCGGTCATCTTCAAATCCTGTTTCCCTTTCAATATTAAAGTGCAGCAATTCCCTCCCCTTCGCTTCCCTCCTTCGTAAACCCATGTGTATTATATCTCCACATTCTTCATCTCCGCTAGTCCCGTCTTCGCCGCCTCCTCCGGTACTTTGTCGCCCGCTGATCCGCTCATCGACGCCTGAATGTTTTCCTTGTTCAGCCCTCCTGCCTCTCCGCTACCAACAGCTCTCCCATTAGGCAGCGCCGCAGCAAACTTCGAAAAGTCGCCACTCGCTCGCGGAGTATCTACCGAGACGAGCTTCTCAGTCGCAGACCCTTTACGTATGGCATCGGTCTGCAACTTCAGCGGCGAGGCCGTAGCACCCGTCTCTTCCGTCACGCGCGCCAGCGGACTTGAGAGGTTGGGCTTTGGACTTGGATTCTTGACGCTGCCTGAAAGCGCGAAGCGGGAGGGGCTGCGTCCCCGCTCGGGGCCTGGGGAGACCGGACTTGAGTAGGGAGAGCCGGCATTGCCTGAGACACTGCGGACGTTGGCGTTGATATGCAGGCCACCAGGGGGTGGTCCTTTCCGCTTGGATCCCGGACTGCCGCCACTGGGTATCCGGCGGCCGTACTTTTGGTCGGTGCGCCAGCGAAGGATATCCATATAGCCAGGCTCGACGCCTTGGTTCTTGAACTCGCGTAGCTTTAGTTCTTTGCTCTCCTCGTCGACCCACCACTTGTCGGTGCTGAGGTCGTCGGCGAGCGTGGCGAGAAACGTGGCCCAGGATCGGGAGATGACGTATTTGCAATCGTAGTCGCGGCCCATGAGGATGATCTGGCCCCATTTCCCAGTCGGACCAGGGGCGAGGTCTACGGCGATGTTGTTGCCGCCCCAGTCACGGGCCAGTGGTATCCATGCCGGGTGCGCGTACGCCTTCTGTACCGCATTCGGAGGCTGTGAGTCTTGCTTGGCAAGCAATTGCTGTCGCCAGAAGGCGTTGGGGCCCTGCTGTGGAGCGTTCTGGGCGGATGATGATGATTCTACACCGGCAAAAGCTTTTAATGGCGCTTGCGGCTCACTGTAGTTGTTGGGCCGTGAAGCGGTGAGAAATTCTTCGTTTACGACTCGCCAATTGTTCCACTCCTGGACAATCTCCTCACAGTCCAGTAACATACAACCAAAGATCAGCCCAGTCGGCCGGCCTCCCCGCTCCTGACCATCGTGTATTTGAATGGAGTCTCGGACATCTTGTGGGAGAGTGCAGTCTAGCTCGTGCTCAAGCTCGTTGATGTCGTTTTGTGTAGCTCCTTCACAAACGTTCTCGAACAGCTCCTCGTAATTATCCTCTGCCCAACGGTCGATTCGTTTCCAAGAATGGCTAACGGGCGGGGGAGGTGGGAGACCATCTTGAAAATTTGACATTTGAATTTCTGCTGATTGTGCATCGTCGGTCTTTTGCCGTGAGAGCGACGATCGCAGACCAGGCGAGTAAGGTGCCGGCGGCGATAGTGGGGCCGACGACTGGGTGAAGCCGGTGGCCGAGTCCGGATCCTGAGCGAAGGAAGAGTTGAGATTTACGGTGGATTCGACAGCATTGGTAGCGACAGATGTAAGGGCAGCATGGCGGCTCTGGGGAAGGGGGACATGCTGGCCGGTGCGAAAAGGGGAGTCGGGGGTGGCATGACGGTCGCGAGAGGTGATGGTGTGCCAGAAAGAGCGCCAGGTCGAAGAGAGTGAGCTGAAGACGAATAGATTAGAAAAGCAAGTCTTCAACGGGGTCCAGGGAAGAGTTCTTACTTGGGTGCCATGGCGGGCCCAGGTAAAGAAACTTGGGCAGTCAGTTTGAAGGGGGTTGGGCGCGGCCGAAGATCTGCTCGAGGCAGAGCAGACAGGCGGCCGACTTGCAACGTGAGGCTCTGGGCAGACAACAGCGAGACAGCGACAGAGTGTCAGCTGCAATGGGTCGGTCTGTAACGAGTGTGTGGTGGTGAGAGAAGGTCAGATTGGGGCTTCTAGAAGGGCTAAGGGGATGTCACTGCGAAGGAGGCGCGGCGGGCGGAGGCCAAGCGAACAATCATGCACGCGCCGCTCACGCTACAATCAAAACAAGCTCCACACTCCGGCCCCCCGTCCTATATGCTGCTGACCCTACCTACCTTATTCCTCTGACTCTATTTTCGTGGCGATGACATCGACCTTCGTTCGCTGGGTGGGCGCTGGCTCACCGCGCACGCAAAAGCAGCACTGCCCGCCGCATGCGTCTACAGTGCCTGTTCAAAACGGCGGCGAAGTGGGTGCATCTGACCGCTTCATGATGCATCTCAGAGGGGCGTTCGGTGGCACCCTACCAGAGACGCGTCTTGCACCAGCCAGAGCTCGTCATTCCGCCTCTATACTCAACACCTGCTGCTTACCAGATATACCAGATTAACCACTTTCTGCGCTTCATGCCGACTGCCTGGGCGCTTCAGATCTGGGTCATTATCGCCACTCCGCTTTGTTTGACGCCACAGGCAATTCTTGTTTCCATGCACCCCTGGCCGCACGGCCCTGGATGCGATGCAAACGGCTCGGATGCCTGTTGTGCTCAGCCAATCCGTCCCCAGTCTGGCGCTGAGGGTACACAACGGTTTTCTGGTAAGCTTGCAAGCGCCACTTCCTTGTTCCATGCCCAGTTTGTTTCGTGTTTCAGCCATTGCCATACGGCACAGTATCCTCATTCTGCCTTTTACATATCGCGATCCCGTTTTGGTAATGCGATCTCGATGCATAGCCTCCAAGAAAAGAGCGTCGCTTGCACTGGACCAGGCAGACTTTGGCAAGCTTCTCTAGCCAGGGGTCGTCATCATGTTTCATCTAAGCAGGGGCTCCCGGCCACTTGCCCCAATGACGTCTGCCCCTGGCCCACCTCCTAATTCGGCCTTGCCTTGCCCATCCAACCTTCGGCTCCAATGTGCTGTACTTCCCTACATTGGGCAAACCCTCTCACGGTGAAGTACTGGAGAGACTGGGCCATATGTATCAGAGTCGGACGCGAGACTCTTCTACCAGCACTGCTGCGCATGCCCTCTTTCTTCCACCGTTAGTGAGACACTTCCCCGCATTCTGAGAGATCTTGTCAGTGTCTACTGCAGGGACCCACCACCTTATCTCGTATCAATGTGTCTGCCTGACGCCAAGCCGGCACTTACCCGCCCGGCCCCAGATAATGGGTGCTTTTTTGTGCTTGCTTTGCGCGCCTGCAAAAGGCTTAAATAGATAGCCAAACATTGCCAACACCATGCGACCGAAAAGCTTAACTTGCTCGCCAGTTGGTGTCTGGCACCATCATGACGGAAGCCTTTGGCTCTGAGACGACCTTATACCTACGGCTTGCACATTGAAGGTAAAATGGATATGAATGTCTATGGAAGCTCTCATTAGGCTTGTACAGTAGCCTTGACCCAGCCTTGCTCCGTGACCCAGCAGAACAACCGACAAAATGCAATAGTATCTTAACGCTGCATCGTCATTCTCCAAACCTAGCTCCGGTAGCCTTCTCTGTATGGGTTTCGGATGTCGGTGACCTCGATGATATCATCGATGCAAGAGACAATGAAGATACAGATGAAGCCGACCGTTGTCGTGCTGCCTGAGGTATCTGAAGCGCATCTGGGGTATAAAGCTCTTTCTCGCCGATAAATCCGGGCTGGTCGTGCACATTTTGAACAACAATCCATAGAATCTTTCCTGCAATCTCGGATTCCTTTTCATCTATCTTTGCGATCTTTCCCTTCTCTAAACCCTCTCTTCTCCGCTTCATTATCTTTCTCATCTGCTTCTGTTCTTGGTTCTTCGCCTGGTTTGCTCCTAGCTTCTTCCAGAATTTTTCTGGCTTTTCCGCAGGCGTCACGTCGAAGCTGAGTGGCTCCACGTATCGTTCCAACGCCCTTAGCCTCCGCATCCTTGGATCGTCATGCCTCACTTCTGTCCCGAATTGAGCATTCGCATCTCCAGCCGCCATGACTGCTTCCTTCTCTGCACCAATCATATTGCTCAACGGAGGTAGTCTAAGTTTCCCCACAAACTCAGGATCTGGATAACGGACTGTCTCCATCATCTCCGTTGTCTTCATGATTTTAACTTTCAGTCCTCGCGGATGAAAAAGCTGTTCATTTGCGATTCTCATGTATCGTTTGGCTCGTCCATAGCTCATGGCTGCACTGCCCAAGCCGCTGGCTAGTTGCAAACCTGTCCCGACCCACATGATCGGAAAAAGAGGCACATGTCCCACGATGCTGCCGGCCCTTTGGGTCACTTGAAAGGCTGGGTTGGCAATGAAAGCCTCGTTGAGGCCATCGATAAAGGCAAGGAACTCTTGCGACGATATTGGATTCGGAAGATTGGCTAAGCAGGGGCTGTATGCACGCGCAAAAGGGGAAGCATACGCCCCTCCACCAAGGATGCCTACTTTGGTTGTCTCTGGAAGTTCATCATTAGCTCTCTGCCTCAGTGCCTTCCATTGAAGGGAACAGAATGCTCACGAGGAATCACGACTGGCTTCGCGAGACGGTGATGGGAGGGGCCCGGGAGCGCTGTTCGTGAACTTGAAGGTTGTACAAAAGAAGCTTCGACGGTATACGGTGGTGGTGGTTCTATCGACTCTGAAACTACTTCTCCCTGTGCAAGGCGCATTTTTGCGTTGGACGGTTCTCGTATGCTGGGCACCGAGAGTTGCGTCGCAGCAGGCACGTCGGCCAGTGTTCGTTCATCATACATTTCGGGTATAGCTTGTTGCTTCATGGTGTCGCCAAAGGTTGACTCTCGGACAAATGTCTCAAAAATGGTGTTATAAGGAGATTGATAAGTAAGATCTTTGAACTTAACGGTGATAAGCTCCAGCGGAAGAAAGTGATACTGAAACCTTCGAGACCGTCTGAGGTACTCGAACGCCTATATACCCACTATCGCAAGGAGAACCTTACCTTAGAACAGCTAAAAGCACGAGATGTTAAAATGATGTAGAGGACGCCCAGTTCTGCCGCCATGATTTGAGCATGCCGGCAACCCTGATCATGAATCGCAGAGTAGATCATCCTTGCTCGCGAGGACAAACAGTCTCAAGCGAATGCGCTTCAGTCAAATTGGGTTAGATTCACGACGTTCAGCGCTGCTCTACCAACGGCTGGCTCCGGCCACATCACTGTCCTAGACCGCTCGCCGCCCGTGTACATTAGAAAAGAGTTAGATCCACGATTTCTGGGGATCTTGGAAGTCCTCTTTACGTGACGACGTGACATCATTCCTCCTAGAATCGCGAGGCTAATGGAGCACGCATGGCGGGCAAGCCAAGTACAGGCTGTCGCACCTGCGTCAAGCGACGCGTTAAATGCGACGAGACGAAGCCAGTGTGTTTAAGGTGTAAAAAAGGGAATAGACACTGCTCAGGGTACACTGCTCAGTTCATCTTCCGTCAGACTGTTTTCGTGAATGAGCCGCCCAAATCATTCTTGTCTCGAAATCAGTCGTCCTCGCAGGAGGAACATCTCGATCAGCAATCTGAGTCTGCCCAGATACGCAAGAAGTCACTAGACGCAGCATCACCAATCGAATGTATAGAGTCTGTACCTCACACCATTGCACTCACTGGCTTTGCCAACAACCTCTACTCCTCCTTTTTGGTTAACACATACTGGGCTAGCAATAACTCCATTCGCGATCACGCAAGCACCAACCGTCGATGGTTCATGAAATGTCTTACCGAAGAAGCCGACCATCCCGCTTCATTTCTTGCACTCGAAGCTCTTGCTATGGCCTACTTCGGACGAAAACATCGCCAGAACCAGATCGTCCTGGGTAGCAATGCACTCTATGGCCGAGCTCTGCGCGCCCTTTCCCAAAACATTCAGGATACAGAAAAGGTATCCTCCTTTGATACATTGGCGGCCGTAGCGACATTATCTCTCTTTGAATATTGCACTCCAACTACTACCACCGCGTACATCCGACACACCTCTGCCCTCAGCCACATCCTCGAATTCCGGGGTCCGGCCGCATTCTCGCAGTATCCAGAAAAAGCAATACTGCAGACTCAACGAGCGCTCATCATTATTCAAGCCATCGGCGCTCGTAGGAGGACTTTCCTCGGTAGTCCGGAGTGGCTCGCCATACATGACGAGGACATGGCGAGCAATCATCCGCACGCGACGCGCTTTGATGTCCCTCTTGGCAAGATACTAAACATTTTTGCCATCGCGCCAGGCGTGATGGAAGACATTGAAACGATCCATCAACAGCGCATATTTGAGACGCTGGGTATTGGCACAGTCGACTCGCAGCTCTTGGAGAATACCATCGCTTCGATGATGGGTTGGTCCAACGCTCTCGAGCGCTGGCGCCAGAACCATGGCCCGCTCCTTGCAAAGTGCTGTTGGGAAAGTGCGACACCCATGCAAATGACACGGGACTCGACCGGCCCGCTCTTCAACAGCGTTCTTTGGTACGACAGCCTCGAAGCAGCAAATACCTGGGTCTTGTACAACACTCTCAGCATAATCGCCCTCGAACAGTCCTATGTCCTCCATAATCCATCCTACTCCCTCGATCCCGTCTTCCTCGATAACCCTTTTGCTCCCTACCTCACCGCCCAATACTTTGCTTCGCACAGCTTCGAAGACCTGCTCCCATCCATTGTTCCCATGGCGCATGCTATAATTCGCAGTATCGAATACCTTCTACAGCCCGTGCATGTCAGTTCTGGCGCATTTTACGCGATGCTCCCAGCGCGACTGGCCTACACGGCGCTGCGAAAGGAACGAAGAGAGTGCAGGTGGCTGAAGCGAGTGGTCGAGCGGATTGCGGACGAGGGAGGGCTGGATATGGCGAAGAATATCTTAAGCGATGATTTGTTGGAGGTGGTTCGACGGGAGAAGTGGAGGGCTGGCCCTGAATTGATATAGGAGAGTCCGATCCGAAAAGATGGCAGGCGCGAACTCTGGTGGACACCAATACAGACGTTTCCAAACGGTTCAGACTCCACGCTGAGGCAATCCAATTGCATCGAGGGTATTGACAATTCCTCATCTGTTTTGGCGAACAGGCTGTCAGCTGCGACTTTGAAGAGGTGCCCCGCAGACCCCAGGACTGATAGGGACTTTTGATCCATGTGAGGGTTTACGCGCAAATCACGATATCTCCTCTGGCACCCTGTGGTGGGATGTTCTGAGGGCGGCTGGCATGGATTGCGTCTATGAAAGTGCCTGCTTCAGAAGTCTAGAAGCAAAAAGAGCAACTTTACGAACTAAAGTTCGGGGGTTCTTGGAAAATCGACTTCTTTCATTCGACCAGCTACTCTAGCGCTCGATAGGAAGCCATTTCATAGTGGCTTGCCGTATGCGTTTGCCGGTGAAGTACACGACGATACCCAGCAAGCCAAAAAGCGCTGTCAAGCCACTGTATGTTCCGAACGACCCGTCATAGCCAGCAGTCTCGATGAACTTGGCAATGCCATAGCTGACTCCAAAACTGACGAATCCACGGAACGCACAGATAATGACTAAGAGCGGGCCTGCATGTGCAGGGTAGGAATCGAGCAAATATGTTATTGCCGCAATATTTGCGCCGACGAAACAGAAATAATAGCCAGCGTTTGCAAAAACATAAACAAACCAATTGTACTGGTACGGATGAGTAGCTCCTTGCCCGTACAAAAGCGCAGATATGATGCCAACCGCGACCGGAATGCAAAGCGGGATCAACCGTACTTCGGGTTCATGCATGCCGCCTCTGCGCTTTGCCATGTATTTGATCAACTTGTCGGAGCCATTGCCTAGCAATGGAAGCGCGACGAGTGCGGTCACGATCTGCCCAGCATTGACGTAGCTAGCTGCGTTGTTGCTCCAGTTGTATGGTGGCGCAGTCACGATGTTGGTATATGTTGTGCCGATTGCAATGTTGACACCAATGGTCAGTCCGTTGAGGGCAAATGCCCAAGCGACGTTAGGGAAAAATAGTAATTGGAACATGCACTGCTGCGGTTAGCCCAGGTGCCGGAGCCAGTGACGGAGGCACCAACCTTGAAGCAATGAACACCGGCTGTCCAGCGAGGAGCGTTCACAAAGATTTGCATGTCGGACCATGGTGTTCTTGGGGCGAAATTGACGTAATCAAGCTCAGGCCGCGATCCTGTGCTCACTGGCTCTGTTACTTGGGGCTTGGTTTCGTCCTTATTTGTACTGTCAACTGCTGTACTCTCGCCTGTGAGAGCGCTCAGGGGACGGTGGTATTGGCTCTCAGGAACCCAGAAGACGCTAAGCATCAGTTGAAGGAAGGCTAAACCGCCTCCGAGACCGTACCATCCGCCGGGCGTGATTGCACCGGCAATTGGTGATGCACAAAGAACGTAAATCGCCGCCAAAATGGTCTGCGTTGCCGACTGAATCATCAAATAGAATGATCTTTCGTGCAAGAAATGGATCTCCTGCGACTTATGTTAGGGAGCTCCTCAATTTGACCATCCGCATTATCGAGGTCGGAAGGAATGCAAGACAAGGGCGTGCTAAACCCATCAGACAAAACTGACGTGAACGTCATTACGAGATTTTGGCTTACCGAGACCATCATCGGCGCCAGAGCCTCTGACTGACCAGCTGCAAGGCCAAGAAGCAGTCGTGAGCCAAATTGCCAGTTGTAATCCTTGGCTGTTGCACAGAGAATAGAGCCGATCACCAAAAGCGCTGTTGATCCTAAGAAAACGGGTCGTCGTCCAACAGACAATGCGAGCGGCATGCTGATGATGTTTCCGATACCCATGAACAGCGTCGGAAAGGTCATCAGCCGAGTGATATCGGAATATGTTGCGCCAGCGGCTGAATATTGGGGAATGAAGAACCCAAGAAGACCTCCAAATCCAGATACCAGTGCCAGACTCAGACCAGAATAGATGGAAACCAAGATGACAAACACAATTTTGCGCCAACGGGGCAAATTTAAAGGATCTTCATCATGTCAAAAGAGATAAAGATGAGGAGCCTCGCCCCGACTAATTGGATTGACTTACCACGAGGATCTCTGGTTGGCGTTGGAATCAGGCATATCTCGCTCTCCTTTGTGATCCTCACAGTTCCGCACCCATCTATCTGGGTCCTGGTCCGGCTTTCGATTTGATCAGGTTCGACCTCATAATGCTCAACTCCTAATTTCTTCTCTTTCTCCATGTGAAAACTGTTGCTTAATCGAGTTTAGCTTGGGATGATAATGTGGACTAAGATGCCGGTTTCAGCACATTCTAGGGAACGAAATAGACCTTTGCCAGCTTATGCAAACAATTGTCTGCGCTCTGGAGTGTTCAGCATACTATATATTTCTCAAAATCCGAGGTTGATGGTCCAGACCCCCGGCTCGGAAGTGTCTCTGGATTCTGAGGCTTGAGCCCCCGTCGGAGGCAGCTATCGGCTCGCTAATAGAAATTACCTTGAAAAGTTGCCGCACGCCAGGCATCAGTCCTGTTTGCGGAGAACCCTGCCACTCTCCGATACCCCAGAAAGATAGCTCATTGTCACGGAACACCCGGTGGTTGCAGTCCGTAGAAACAAGAAAAAGGGATCAGGGACCAGTGATATGGTTCACTTACGGTAAGCGCTGCGCTTCGCAACCGCTAGTATAGCAATACGCGAGCCGCGACCAGGATATATACCTGATTAATGCGGGGAAGAATGCTTCACAGTAGGGAGTTGCCCAAACCGAACCGAGCCGATTCTTCTCTCTCTAAACTGGGTTAGGTCTTCGGAGACCCTGACATCTCGAAATTAAAAAGGCTACGTGAAATCCTTATGCGTGAATCAGGTATCCTCATGTGCATAGCCCAATAAAGTCTTAGACTTGAACTAACTTGGCCTTAGTCCCGGGCGAACCAGAAATTGTTAATTGCTCGGGACGTAAATCGCCGGTGACACAGCTAAAGATGTGGTAGAACCAAGGCATACATTCATGAACATCAATACGTTTGAACAGCTGCTAGTTGAAGCATGCGATCAGAAACGGCAGGCTTATTCAAAGGCTCACTCCTTTGCAGTGGGTCAACCACGCCGTCTCGCAATGGCGGCCCTTGCCGATGTATGTTGCTACAGCGTTAATCCATTAGCGTCAGCAAGAGAGATTCTCCGAAAGTGCCAACTCACCAATGTGGCCAATGTGTAGTCCCCTGGAACTCCTTGAACAACTGAGCTTTAAGCTCCCGATCTTCCTTGGCTGCAAACTTCGCCGGAGTCATGCAGACGTACTGCGCATGTCGGATCTGCTGTCCTTCGGGCCAGCAAGCATAGTGCATCGTCCGGCTGTCCCACAGCACCAGGTCTCCCGGATCAAGACATGTCTTGATCAGCTCACACCCATGATCTTTAAACCATTTGACATCTTTTTCGGTGAAGATAAACAAGTCCCGGAACTCAAGCTCATCTGGAGGCGCGTCTTCATGCTTGGCCATGACCCGCGTCTGCTGGAAGAACTCGTCATAGAGTTTGCTGGACCCCTTCATCAGGAGCAGTCCGCCGTCCTTGGGTCCGTTGGGCGCGTAGTTCAGAAGGCCCTGAACGCAGTGCAAACCCTTCTTGCGAGGGTTCTGGTCACAGTGCGGCCAAGGCGACCATGTGAGGTCCTTCTGCCGAGGGAGCGTGACATTCATGCCATCAAAAGAAACGAGCAGTTTGTCCGTATCCCACAGGTCTGAGAAAGCCTTCTGCACGCCGGGTTCCCTGGTTTTATGAGCAAAACGAGCGGAAATAGCGCCTTGAACTACTTACATCCTAGCTTCCCAAACGAAGTCTTCGTGAGTCGACGCATACGCAAAATACATGCCGCCTTTGAAGCTGACCGGCAAATGCTCTTGCGTCCACGTTTCTTCATTGTTTGGGTCGAAACCGAGTTTGAAGGACTGCAGCCAATCGATTTGCCTTTGGCGGTAGTATGCCGCTCGTTCGGGGCTTATGACATTTTTGATGATGGCAAAGCCATTCTTGTGGAATTCATCGCGCCAGTCGCCATACGATTTTCCTGCCAGGTCCGGAAGCTCAAGTTGGGGACCGAGGTCTGCTGCATTCTCAGTCAACATGGTGATGGTGTGGTCGTTGATAGTGTTATTTGTTATTAGATTCTTGTAATCTTTGGTAAACCAGGTATCTTGAGATAAATATTTCGAACGGAACGAGAGCGTAAATATGTTAAGTTAGCGTTGAAGGCATGGCTGTGGGCAGTGGAATTATGCTCGGAGATAATTCTCCCCTTTCCCCAATAGCGTTGCACATGACTGAACAAATTACAACGTCGCGTCGAAGATGGAGTCAGAGAACTGGGTCGGTTCGGGTGGTGAACGTCCGTAACGATATCCGTTGTCTGTGCAAGCAGTGGGATGTTCGGATGGAGTGAAGGGTCAGGAACGCCAAGCCGAACCGAACCGAGCCCCGCCTGGAATGTTCCCTTACGGATACTCCCCCCAAACCGAACCGATAGCAATACCAAGCAATCAGTCCGTACCACGCACGTAGTTGAGCGCTATCTGTCACTGCCCCATGGCGGGACGTGAAGAATGGGTTTTCACCATGCTAGACACGGATCCATGCGACCGCATGATTCTCGTGATGCATGGACAACTGGAAATGCATTTCTTTGCTTCGTAGGTGTACCCATTCCTTAGTCCTTCATCTATTATCTCTTCGACAGGATCTCATCATGCCAGTTCCGGTCCAGGTGGCATACAAACCAATTGGCAAGCCTGAGCTCGGAGTAAACAACTATCAGGGATTTCATCCAGGCAAGACTGAGGTACTTCCAAAAGGGTGGAATGGCTATGGTACGCGACCCTTGGAGAGTGATATATGTGTAGACCACGACGTGGAAATTGTCGTTCGAGATGGGTGTCGACTCTATGTGGACGTGTACAGACCAGCCAATGAAACAGAAAAGGTGCCTGCAGTCATAGGCTGGTCATGTTACGGGAAGAAGTACTCCGCGCTGAGCATGCTTCCCATGACTGTATGGCACTGCTGTGTGAAACGTGACCATTTGAGCGGCCTGGAGAAATTTGAAGGACTGGATCCACTTCGGTGGTGTCCCAGAGGTTATGCGATTGTCAGTGTTGATGCGAGGGGTACTGGAAACTCAGACGGGCAAATCCCCGTCATGGGTTCGCAGGATGCTGAGGACGGGTATGATGTTGTTGAAGCTGTCGCCAAGATGGATTGGTGCAACGGAAACGTTGGAATGGCAGGAAACTCCGCTTTGGCAATCTCGCAGTGGTTCACTGCTGCGCTCCAGCCCCCGTCATTGAAAGCCATCGCTCCTTGGGAAGGCGCTGGAGACCTTTTTCGGGAGCAATTCTGTCGTGGCGGCGTCTTCTCCATGAGCAACTTTGATCTCATCACCGAAAAAATAATCAAAGGTAATTCGGGCGTGGAAGACTTCGCCGAGATGTATCGCCGAAGCCCAGTTGCAAACCAATACTGGAATGACAAACGAGCAGACATGACCAAGATCAAATGTCCGGCTTTTATAACTGGCTCGGACATTTCGTCGATCCATACGATGGGTGCGGTCCGCGGATTCATGGAGATCCCTCATGATCGCAAATGGATCCGGTGGTCATCGGCGCAGGAATGGTTCGAACTGTACATGGATCCTCAATCAGATGATGAGCTGCGCCTGTTCTTTGATCGATACTTGAAGGATATCGACAATGAATGGGAGAAGACGCCAAAAGTCCGATGGGCAGCCCTTCAATTTGGTGATACACCAGATATCCATGGCATCAGTGCCTCTGACTTCCCCTTTCCTAACACTGACTATCGTGAGTTCTTCCTTAGCAACGGAACGCTGGAGTCCGGACCACCGAAGGACGCCTCTATAGCGTCCTATGATTCGGAGAAGTTCACAGACTTTGCTAGCTTTGACTTCACCTTTCCCTCCGCATCGCGGCTGATAGGTCTTCCAAAGGCCATTCTCTACATGTCTTGCGCAGACAGAGACGACATGTGCGTATATGTCACCCTCCGCAAAAAAGACAAACACGGGAATGTGCTCGACCATCTCAATTTCCCGATTAGCGCCATCCCATATAAATCCATTGCCGACATTCCCACGAACGAACGCGCAAGCTTAAACTTGCACCAGGGCAGTGTAGGCGTGCTCCGCGCTTCGCATCGAGCAATCGACCCAAAGAAGAGCATCCATCCTCAGTTTCCTTTCCATCCGCACGAAGTGGAGGAAAAGATCCCGCCCGGGGAAATTGTGAGATTGGAAATCGGCATCTGGGCAATGGGCATTGACTTCGGAGCGGGAGAATCCCTCAGCTTAAGGGTAAGAACCAACGTCTTTTCTTGGCCTGCAGTTTTTGTTAATTGCTAACGAGATTATAGGTAGGCGGTCAATTTCCAAGTATTGCAGAGTACAAATCCTTCTCAGCACCGCGGCCGGAGCACGAAAAGAACAAGGGTGTACATAAAATCCATTGTGGTCCTGAGCACCCGAGCAGCCTCATTCTGCCATTTGTGTCAAAATAGTGCATGGAGGGGGTCTTTAACAGTCTAAACTATTTGCATATAAGTTCACGCCGATACTAAAAATGGAAAGAACATTCCATCCTTTATGCAGTGCAAGCCCTGGAAGAGTCGCAAAGTTATTAGCTTGGTAGGAAGAGCACTGTTCTGAAAACCTTCATTACGACATCATCAATCTACAGAAGTGATCAAAAATTCCCCGCGCTAACCTTGGTGACTCACGACTGATCAAATCGATTCGCAACACAGCACCTAAATCGGTAGGGTCCATTTCATTTCATTTTCTATCTTATACCGCTGTAGTAATGTATGGAATTCCCGTGAGCTTGAACGCGCGCTCATCCAGCTTAGGCTTATTCACAGGCTCAAATCTGTTATGCGGATCCAGCTTGCCATCTCTCTTGGCCTTGTTTGTTCCTGTCACTTTGGCATTGGGCCAATGTGTAGTGCCCAACCAGTCTACTGACAGTTAGCCTACTCGCAAGGACAGCGTAAAGCAAAAGAGGGACACTTACTATCAAAAGCACGCTTTTTTCTCTTCAAATCCTCTTGGCTAGCGTCTGCGACGGGCATGTAGCACGTGTAGATTGCGAACCGTTCCTTGTCGGTCTCTGACGATAAGTTGTAGTGCGGTGTCCGTGAGTCCCAGAGCAAGAGATCGCCTGGCTCAGCGCAGACTTTGATCCATTCGCAGCCATGATCCGCAAGCCACTTCATGCCTAGCTCGGTGAAACCGTACCACTCTGGGTTCCAGGCCGGAATCTTCTCCTCCCAAGCCATCTCTCGATGAAACTGCTCGCTAAGCAAGTGCCCTCCTTTGCACACGATCAGTCCGCCATCCTTGGGACCGTTGGAATTGAGGTTGACAAGGCCTTGAAGACAGCGAAAGCCGGGCTTTGTGGGATCTTGGTCCTGATGCGGCCATGGCTTGTTGGGGGCAATGTCGGTGCGGTTGGGGAAGCCGAAATTAATTGCATCGAAGGAGACGATTAAGTCCTGGGTATGAAAGACTCGTTCGAAGGTACCTACCACCCCGGGCTCGGCGCGTATCTCCCAGACGAAGTCCTCGTGTGCAACCGCGTAGTCGAGACACATACCTTTCTCGTTGATCGTTGGCAGGTGATCCCGATGGACGGTGGACGGTTCGCCACGCTTGTAGCCAAGATTACTGGGGATCTTTTAGCATCAAAATTGACAAGGCAGATATCTCATAGACCTACAAGCCTTCGAGCCATTTGTGCATGCGGTCAACGTAATTGGCAGCATGGTCCTTGGGTACAGCACCCTTTACTACGGCATATCCGTCTTGTTGCAAGTCGAGCAGCCACTCGGGAACTGCGCCAGTGTGATCAGCTTTGAGTCTGAGCTGTGCAACTGGATTGTCAGTGGTCTCAATCGTTTGTGCACCGATAGTAGTAGACATGTTAAAGTTCTTATTCAGATTTTTGGATACAATACGTTCTCATTCTGCCAATAGGAGAGATGTGGTAGTATTTTAACACCATCGCATCTGCACAGATCCTACGAGGAACCCTACAACGACTTCTTTCGCAAACACAGCACTCCTACCGAATACGATCCGAGACAGTTCGCCCAAAGTCTCGCGGTGATTGCCGTTGCTAAAGATCTACCGACACAGCCCTCGCTCGGCTCGGTTCGGGACAAAAGGTGGACATCGCAGTGCATTAGGTCGGTTTCACCAACGGTAGCTGCGTATTTCAGCAAGAAATGTGGAGTGAAGTGGGGCGATTTTAATATTGATTCCTAAGGAGAAGCTTGCACAAGCGCATCCAGTGGCTGCAAGGGTAAGGAATGGCAAGTCGCCTGAGATCAACTCGGTGACGATGGCTCCCGCAATGAGGCTCTTTAGTACGCACTGGAACGACCCCGTAACTACATTATTGCAAGGCGGACACTGCGACTCTTCTGATCAATAGGCAGCTGTGCTGCCGTGTTATAAGTGAACTGATTTTAGAATGGCCGATCACTCTGAAGGTTCATTTCGAATTGTCATCGTTGGTGCAGGGATAGCTGGTCTGGCGGCCGTATGACCATCTGAGCATAAGTTGGGCTTCGATTGCTGACACCAACGTGCAGGCGATAGCTCTACGCGCTCCAGGCAGGGATATTGTGATTCTTGAGCGCTCACGCTTCAACAAGGAAACTGGCGCCTTGATATCGCTTCAGCCTAATGCGACAAAAATCATATCCAAATGGAGTATTGATAATTTCTTGAATCGAGCGGAGCCCGTCATTGACCGTATATTCCGAATTTTTGACACTGAAGGCAGACTGCACGCCGAGATTCCGTTGTCAGAAGAAACATTTGGTGCAAATCGGATTATCTACCACAGGCAAGACCTGCACTCGGCTTTGAAGGAAGCAGCGCAAAGTGAGGACTTTGTCGGACCGCCAGCACGAACCCGCACCTCCTGTGAAGTTGTCAGTTGCGATTGTGACGAAGGCGTAGTCGTACTCGAAAGTGGGGAACATATCCATGGAGACTTGATTGTGGGCGCGGATGGCATTCGTAGTGTGCTTCGTCGATTCGTTACTGGTGACGAATCATCCGCCATACCAACAGGTCTTTCCGCATATCGTCTGCTGATAGATCAGACTTTGTTGCAGAATCTGCAGCTTCCACGAGAAGTCTTTGATCCTTCCAAACCAGCGACAACAATGATAATAGGACACGATAAACGTATCGTGATGGGCCCTGGAAGGGGCAACAAACTTGTTGGAATTGTTGCCATAGTTCCAGACGAACAAATCCATGAGGATTCCTCCAACAGTTCGTGGACCTCAGCAGGCTCTGTTGAGAAACTAATCCAGAGTTTTGCGGACTTCCCCGGATGGCTCCAAGACATTCTCGCAATGGACCCGAACGTGGCTCTCTGGCAGCTTCGAGACATCGATCCGTTGAAAACCTGGACAAGAGGCCGATGTATTCTAATTGGTGACAGCAGCCACGCGATGCTACCGACACAGGGTCAAGGTGCTAGCCAAAGTATCGAAGATGCGGAAGCGCTGCAAGCCTTCTTCTTAGACATCACACAAAGGACGTCCCGAGAGGAAGTTGAAAAGCGGCTCGCAAAAGCGTTCGCTGCAAGGTATGCCAGGGCCAGCCTCATTCAGCAGTATAGCAGAGAGCAAGGGAGGCCAGGCACCGATAGAGCGACAAAGAGCATCCAGCTCAATCCTGGCCAATTCATGAAATACAATTGTAACTACAATGGAGCGGAGGAATGGTTGCAGGCACAGACATCGCAGCGTAGAGAGGTTTCTTAGTATAGAGTGCAATCACCGAAGATTGCAACTCAGCGGCAGCTGAAGTTTTAGCCTCTTTTACTAATTTCGCCAAGTGGATCTGCAAATTTGTCATGTAAATTCAAAATCGAAAGGTTCGTCCGACATATCTGGTAGGCCGAGCAGCTGCTGTGAGAATCCGAGCTCATCCAACCCGGATGGTAAATTTCCGAGATACAGTCTGGGCCATATCGCGTCCCACTCGAAGGCAGAAGGCGATTCTAAGGAACCGCCAGTATTGAATCCCATAGTCTGGTCTTGGTTTTGCGATTGCGAGTATCCAGCTGTCATAGATTGGTCGCTGGCAAAATGAGTATGACCCATAGCATTTGTACTGCTAGGAGAGTATCTTGAAAGCAAAGTTGATCTTTGTTTGTTCATTCTCGCGGCAGCAGCATGGTGAACATAGTGCATAGCAAGCTGTTTCAGGGACTGGAGCATTCTGCAGAATTGCTCGTCTTGACCATCGCTTCGATAAACGCGCGCGATAGCATCGCACGCACCCTCCAATAAGGCCAAGTCAGATTTTGCTGTCCAAGCAGACGAATTTCTCATGGTATGAATTACGAGAACGTAGACTGCTTCAAGCGGTGCTGTCATTGTAGGTAGGACCGGCCTGCCGCGCTCCTGGAGACACTCAAGGAAGGTTTCGATCGTGGATCTGGCAGCACCGACGCAAGTGGTCTCCGACGCGAGTAAGCGTTGCAGGTAAGGAGTGTTAGCACAGTATCGATTGACATTGACACGGTGAACTTTGCTGTCCATGAGTAGCGCGGCTCGGTGTACGGTTGCGATGGTCTGATGGTACAGTAGTGAGAGATAAGTCCGTGCTGGAAGAAGCTCCGGAGGACAATAATATTGAGGGCGACTGGGATGCAACACTTCTGGTAAGGCTGCCAACCAAGAAACAAGGTCCGCGTCGAGCTCCCCAACTGTACGAAGGATGCCATGAGGAGATTGGGCCTTATCCCATAGCCTTAGGCTGAAAATGTGCTCACTAGCATTGCTGTGGATCTTGGCAAGCTTGATTGAGGCACCGAATGCATCGTGCTTTCCAACAGGACAGACTGGAGTTGCAACATCAACATCTTCATCGTGTATAATACTTGGTCGTCCAGACTCAAAAGCGAAGAGCTTTTCCATGCAATAAGCACTCCACCATGTGCAGAGTCGAATGTCTGCTGAACTTTCAGATGGCACACTTTCGGCTTTGTTCGATGGTGTCCTACGAGTATGCAGTCCTATCGATTGCAGAATGCGGATTGCCTGGCCCAATGTTTGAGCAGCAGCCCCTTCCTTGTTTCGACTTCTTAAGGCAATGGATATTAGCATGAGAGCTTGGGCAGAGGGTAAAAACGGCTGTCCTAGTAAGCTTGGCAATAGCGCGTAAGCAGCGTCCATGTTCTTGAGTTCTTCCTGAGAATTGGCGCCGTAGAGGAAGCGCTTTCCTAGAGAGAGCACAGCGTAGATGCATGCTAACGTAGGGCGCTCTGTAGGTTGGCAGCGACTTGGAGATCCGTATTGGGCAAGATTATCTACCCAACGCAGAAGGATTTCGCGCCGTAAGAACGGGAAAAGAGGATGTATGTTGGTGAAATAGGCCTCAATGCAAGGCTGTATATCCTGAGGTAAGAATGGAAATTCCGGGATCAAAGGAATTATGTTTTCCTCGCAATGGCGCATACCGAATTGAAAATGAGCGGAGAGATTGATGTTGAGGGATGCTGTGGAGAGCTCGAGCCATTGAGTAAAGACCTGCAAGCTGCTTGGGCCAAGGTATTTGGTTTGGCTAGTTTGGGAATCCGTATTGAAAGCCGCAGGAGAGGTAGCCATGACCGAGTATGCTACGGGCTGCACACCTGAACTAAAGTCCCCGACCAAGCTCGTTGGAGTGTTCGGACGGGCTCTTCGGTCATGACTAACGTCGACTGGTGGCTCCGGCTGCTGAATATTGGAAACGGAATGTGGTGTGAGGCCAGATGTGGATTGATGATCGGACATCGTCACCACCAGACTCTCGAGCTCGCGGATGCGCCGTTCCATCTGACCAATTCGTCCTTCTTCCTGTTCCTCTGCAACCATTGTTGTCCATGACTGCGGTCCTGCTTGCTCATCTTGTAGCGTTGACGCCAGGTCGGTACTCATGACTGGGCGACCTGGTGCCTTGTATCTAGCTCTCGCTCTCTTACGGGCAGCAGGGACGGCATATTTGGGATCGGTGGTGAGGCACGGTACGTTCGCGAGCTGGCACTTTTTGCAGGAAGGCTGCTGCTCATCGCATCGAACTTTGCGGCTTCTACACAGATTGCACGCTCGAGATAGTCGTTTGATCTTCGCAGGTGGCTGGGTGTCGCCTTGGTCTGATCTCGGGGATGCTGTCGCCATTTTAAGATCTCATCTTCTTGACCAGTTTGCTGTGTGCACAGATATCATTCGGTTATTGGCAGATCATTGGATTTACTTGGGGAAGTTCCGTGAATATATGGAGTATCCTCGTGGAACACCAACCTGCGGGGCTGCTGCTCTTATTCTAGTACCCGATTCCATCTAACAAGGTAGGGACGATATCCTGCATTTTATTTCACGGCGAACTTTCACTGCATATCTATAGATAACACCAACAATCTGTGGGATCTCTTGCGTTACAAGCAGAAGAGGTGCTCACTGGTTTTTGCTCGCGCTGAAAAGATTGCTTGAAGCCAATGTGTTTGTACTGCAGTGTTTCTGCTGCGCGTCCCTGCTCTAGGAGCCCGTTCAGTCTCGTTCATCGACTTCCCACCGCTTTCGACCCAGATTGTACAGCATAAAGACACTCGCAACATCAATAATGGTTCTGACTGTAACCAGCGCGTGGGCTCTTAGTTGGCGATCTGTTGCCAGGTATCTGATGCCTTGCACCGTTACGCAGAAGAAATGAGTCTTTTGACAAATCCATATTAGAAGACCTCAAGCTTCATTTTCATTGTCAGCACAGAAAGCTTTTGCCTGCCCCACGGAGAAGAAAGCCTATAGCTGGTGCCTATGTGGAAGACGTAGGGCAATGACCACAGTGCTGGACTCGGAAATCTTCCGCAATGTTTTCAACACTCCAGAATCTGCTACCATCTGGTCTGATAGGGCCCGAACATCATACTACCTTGATTTTGAAGCAGCACTGGCAACAGTTCAGGCTCGGCTCAGCATCATCCCGCAAAAGGCAGCCGACGAGATCGTCAAAGTCTGTAAATGGGAAGAAATGGATCTGGATGAACTTCGCAGGAAAACCGAGCTGATCGGGTACCCTGTTCTACCCGTGGTGCAGCAATTGGTCAAGAAGGTGAATGCCGTAGAAGATCAATTGGGAGAGTGGACACATTGGGGGGCTACCACGCAGGTACATCGGCGGTAGATTTAATAACCAGAGTTGCTTCTCTGATTTGATCACAGGATGTAACAGACACGGCAACAGTGCTTCAGCTGCGAGATACTTTGGCCATCGTAGACCAAAAGGTCAACGCTATCTCAAGAGCATTGGAGAAGCTCTGCGAGAAGTACAAAACGACTCCAATGGCGGCGCGGAGTAATCTCCAACAAGCCGTTCCCATATCTTTCGGATTCAAAATGGCCAGACTACTAGCCAGCTTCCACCGTCATCAAGCCCGCCTCCAAGAAATCCGGCCCCGTCTACTTGTCCTCGAATTCAGCGGTGCAGCCGGCACCCTCGCCACGCTCTCTCCCACGTCCGCCTACAGCCCAGCTCCCGCACCCACTTCCCTCAGCGAGGACAAGTCCCTCGGCCTCCGTTGCCAGGACCTGCTCGCAGCCGAGCTCGGCCTCGCCGTGCCGCCCATCGCCTGGCATACGGAGCGTGACTCGATTGCGGAGCTCGGCAGCGCCTTCGCGCTGCTCACCGCCACCTGTGCCAAGTTCGCGACTGACCTGAAGCTGCTGATGCAGACGGAGGTGGGCGAGGCGCGGGAGCCGGCGGTGGCGCACCGGGGCAGCTCGAGCACGATGCCGCAGAAGCGGAATCCGATCGGGAGCGCGTACGTGTGTGCGATGGCGGCATCGGTGCGGACGATGGCGACGGGCCTGGTAGAGGGGGTGGTGGCGGATCATGAGCGCAGTACGGGGCCGTGGGAGATTGAGTGGATAATGTTGCCCCAGGTGTGCTCTTTGACGCTGGCGACGCTGGCGCATACGCAGTATTTACTGGAAGGTCTGGAAGTGGATGAGAGAGCTATGATGAGGAATTTAGAGATGACTAAGGGGATGGTGGTGAGCGAGGCAGTGATGATGGGGCTGGGGAAGAAGCTGGGGAGACAGTATGCGCATGATCTGGTGTATGAGATTTGTAGAAAAGCTACAGCGGAGGATATTCCATTGGCTGAGTTACTGGTGGAGAACGAGGAAATCAGGAGATCTGGCGTGGGCGAGGAAGAAATCAGGAGGCTATGTAATCCAGAGAATTATTTAGGATTGAGTGCCGAGATGGTGGATTTGGTGCTGAAAAAATGAGAATAATTGTTTCTGTACTGTAAACCAAAACGGCTGGAGTAACCAGCCGCGTGAAAAGCGATCGATTGACCGGATTGCTGTGCCATGATCGCTGATTCAAATCCTGACACCTGATAGGCAAATGTGCCTGATCAATGGAGCATCACTGCCCCTCCACCAAGTGCCCCTCGTTACCCAAGCTTTTCCGCCACGAATCGTTCGGTTGGCAGGAAAGATGGAATACGACACAAAGACGCGTACGGCTGGCTTCTTTCCAGCCATCTCATCTCAAATGACGCTGATATCTAGCGACAGCACCGTACAGCACTTCCGATCCTACCTCCTTCGCCTCAGTATCCGCTCAGAAACGATGGCCAATAATTCTTGTACGCAGGCAATTCCCTGAAGCAGCTTCCAGAGTCTAATGGATGTAGACTGGAGCTATAGATGATGTGCACCGTGCGACTTACACTGCCGAAGACAAAGATGCAGAAGAGGAGGGAAAGAAGATAATAGAGGGGCTTTCAAAGCTCAAGTACGAACTGCAGCACGATCGACAATTGACTGCACTACCGGACGACGGCTTCGAAGACGTCGCAGGCTACAACAGGGAACTTGAACAATTAGCATGGCCCAAATGGCAGAATGCGCCATGGTTGTTCGCAGAATGCTACTTGTATAGGTCCGTTCTGATCATAGCGAAATTGATATTGTACATTCTAATGACAGCAGATAGGCGCATAAATACGCTCTTTACCTTGACAAGACACTGGAAAGACTACGACGTATTCGCGCGTCAGAAGATATCCACCTTCAAATCCTCTCGCCCAGCCGTTTTCGAGCTTGCTGCGCGGTACAAAGACCTTGTCACACAGTTGGAGTCCAAGTCAGCTGATACTGCGTCCAAATCAATTGAAGAGCGTGAAGAAGCAGATAGCATACTTTTCACTGAAATGTGCGAAATTTGCCTCTGGGGTAATGCTACTGATCTGTCGCTCCTCACCAACCTTACCTACGATGACATCCAAAAATTGCAGGGCGCGAAAGCCCGCAAGGCGGCTGAGGCCAATATCATATGCAACGATCTCCCTGCTGCTTTTGAGGTTTTGCGCAAAGCTCGAGCATCCCCCGGAAATCAGGGCGTTAGAGTTGATATTGTTCTCGACAACGCAGGCTTCGAGCTCTATGTGGACCTGATATTGGCCGGATATTTACTCACGGCTAATTTTGCCTCTTGCATTGTGCTGCACCCCAAGTCGCTTCCCTGGTTTGTGTCGGACGTCTTACCAAAGGACTTTAGCGACCTCCTGAATTCCATGGCGGATCCGAAAGCTTTCTACGAAAGTCCTTCGGATGAGGAGGACCACAAAGGAACAAAGCCACAACCGCTATCTGAAAAGGAAGCCGAAGAAATCGGTTTTATGTACAGGCATTGGAGCGAGCTGCATGCCGACGGAAAATTGGTGATTAGACCGAACCGATTCTGGACTGAGGGAGGGAGTTATTGGAGGCTGCCAAAGACTGCTCCTTCCCTTTACGAAGATCTGGAGGAGAGCGAGCTTGTGATCTTTAAGGGTGACCTGAATTATCGGAAGCTGACTGGAGACGTGAGTTGAGATTCTTTGAGGACGTTTATTGCATTGCTGAAATTCGCTCTAGGCTGCTTGGGATCCCACAACACCATTCTCGGAAGCCATTGGACCGCTCGGACCAAAATCCGGGATTAGGACTCTTGCGCTGAGGACGAGCAAGGCGGATGTGGTGGTGGGTTTGCCGAAGGGAGAAGACGAGAAGTTGAGGACGACGGAGGGCGGAGGTGGAGACAGCGGTGCCAGGAAATGGGCATGGAGTGGTAAGTGGGCGCTGGTGCAATTCTGTGATGGAAAGGCTTGAATGTCTTGCCTTTGCTCAGCGCATTCGAGATTGGTGGAATGACAGATAAGAGAGCACAGCATATTCGATTAAGACAATAGATTAGATGGGTAGTGTCATTCTGGACTCGAAATTGAAAGCGTCAACAGCCCAAATACCACTTCAAATTCAACGAAAATTGTCCCCAGTCCATTCTCGCATATTGATTTCATTTGAAGTTCAAACCGATGGTAGAAACATTTCGCGGGTGTTTGTCTGGCGTTGACCTTGGAAGGCATCGGCGAAAATCGATCTTCTCCGGCTTCGCAGTTGAACCTCATCCATACTTCCTTGGCTAGCAACTACCATCAGCCTTGATGTCGCAGTCCATAGTTGATCTGCAATAGCCTCCGAGGCGCAATCGAAACATTCGACCTTCAGTAGCGATTAGCCGGTCCTGTCAACTGCTGCCAACTGCATCGCTGCAAACCATGTCCTTTCCCGATCCTCCACCGTCCCATACCTCCCTCTCGCGCAATGCCTCCGCTATCGCCTCCGGTTCCGGCGCACGCGACGGCGATGCCCAAGATCCTCATGCAAACCTCCTCAACGTCTCTTGCTTCGACTTCTTGCTCATCGAACTCGTCCCACTGGCATATCGATTAGCGAGCGAGCAGGCGGAGCGGGAAGTGGAATGGATAGACGGGAAAAGCGCAAAAGGGGTAAGCGATGCAGGAGCGGGGCCCAAAGGTAGAGGGATTGGTGGTGGAGTTTCAGGTGGGAAGGGCAGTGTTGCGAGTGCCAGTGGAGGAACAGAGGGTGTGGATGGCGAGGATGAGGATGTGAGAGAAAATGCGCGTTGGAGGTTGGACATGCTAGGGTATAGAGTTGGGTTGGGAATAGTGGAGAGGTTGGTGTTCACCATTCTTTGCTCGAGCTTCTATTGCCGGCAAAGATGTCAAGAGCTTCTTTGTCAGGGAGAAATTTAGACATCTTGGGATGACTGATCTACTCAATCTATAGATTCTCGCGAGATAAGCCTCGCTTCACAGACACACTTGACGTGATCAAGTTCCTGTGCAAGGACATATGGACTATCGTATTTCGGAAACAGATTGATAACTTGAAGACAAATCATAGGGTAAGATCGGTCTCCCTGGCCCGATCGCAACGTTTCTAATGTTCTCTGCAAAGGGAATCTACGTTCTCACAGATGGTACGTTTAAGCCGCTTAGCCGTACGAGCACAGAAAAGGGCGAAGGGGCTCTGACACGAGCGCAGCCGGTAAGCTCGATTCTCATAACCGTTCCACTATTCCTCTCTCACCTTGTTTTTTCTTTTCCTATATTGCCGATCCGCGGTATCTTATTTGTGTTTCATCTGGTATGATTTCTTAGGCTTCCATACGATTGATTCCTCATTTGCTTAACGGCAGGTTATTGCTCTCACAAATGCTTAGGACCATTTGGTACATTTTCTCCTCCTATTGGTTCTCTACCTCCTCAAGATCATTTTATGTGATTAGTCTTACTTATGAGGATTTTCTTGCACACGTTTTAGACTCATGATAGCATTTGACTGACAGTTGTCAAGTTCCTTTGGTTTCCTAGTGGCATCATTCGTGGCGCCCTTGCGGGAATGGGTATTACAGCCAGTGTGCAGGGCGAGACTTCCGGTTTACCAGGCGCAACGTTTCAAATCAAAACTGCCGGATCACGACCTTGAGCGAATCACGGTGTTCAGGGCTTGTTCATGCCGGCCGAATAATCTCAAGCCGTTCTTCCTTGCCCAGTGCTGCTTTCAGCTGCCTGACGAATGAGGAAGCGTCGTCTTGTTTGCATCGGGGGAGCTACTCATTTTCAGCTCCTTCGGGTCATATAAGCCAGAGCTGTACTGGAATAAACACATCTTTAGGTACGTATGGTCTGGGTCCAGTACACACCACAATTTACGAAGTTTCCGGATATGGTTCTTTCTCAGTCACGGTTTTGAAGCGACTACTAATTCCTCAAGCCACAGGAAGAGAACTTGGCCCTGCAGCAATGACAGCTTGCGGCCGCCATTGCAGGGAGCTGCGAGATATTGGTAAAAAGGCAGAGCGGAGGATCACGCCGCGTTTCATTTGGTGAAGGCTTGGGGTTCTGGTATCCTGAGCCTCATACGAATCGCAATACCGTTCTCATGGCCGGGCAATTAGTCTAACGGTTTCTCAATAAATCTTAAGCCAGTGTGCGTGAGGTCTCAGTTGTTTCTGACCTAACTTGGATCTGTGTATCTGTACATTCAGACAAACTTAAACCGAACCAGTCACCAGAAGAGATCATGTTTGGGGACACATGTGCTTAGAAGATTCCGAAAGCAAGTCTGTCAACAGACGGTTAAGCTTCGCTAGCACGTGCAACACTGTCAATCGCCAAGTCCACTTTTACTGGTGGTTCACAGTTACCTTGGCCTCGACAAATTCAGCGAGAATATTCAGCGACTTCTGCGCGTTCATCAAATCGAGGAAGGGAACATCGATTCGGAAGACGGTCCAGAACCAGGTGCGGAACTCAGACGCGATCATACTATCGACGCCAAAGTCGGGCAACGGCCTGTGTGCGTCAATTTGGTCCAAGGGCATCAGGATGAGGTTGGAGAAGCGCTTCTTGATTAGCAACAAGATTGCCGCGTGCATATTGTCAGCGTCGGCTTCAGGTGCCAATGGGGCCTTTAAAGCCGGCGGGATATCTCTAAACCAAGTTTTGGCCGCCGCTGCCGCGACTGCTCCTTGACCTTCATTTCCCGATCCCGCTTCTCGCACTTCTTTTTCGGCTTGCAGTGAAGCCAGCAACACTGACGCGCGTGCCTCAACTAAGACACCGTGACTAGTCACGTCAAATCCTTTAGCACTCAGCATGCGAATAGCAGCCGGTTCCAGGCCGGTAAGTAGGTGTGCTTCATGGGGTTTACGGGCCACCTCGCTAATGAGTGCAAGGTCTATGACCTGGAGGAACTCATCTTCGTTGAGCGGTTGGATACCTTTACGGAGTAGCAGTGCCTCGATCTCAGGATTCTCGTGCAAATAACCCACCTCGGAGATCATACCCAGGCCGACCGAGATGGCCGGTTTTCCCTGTGAGCGGCGCCAACGTGCAAAGGCATCGAGAAAGCCATTTGCGGAGCAGTAGTTGCTTTCGGTTGCAGTGCCTACTGTTCCCGAGACCGATGATGTGAGCAAGAAGAAGTCAAGCTTGCCGTCATGGCCCTCCAGCGCGTTATGTATGTTCCAGGTCCCCTTCCACTTAGGGTCGATTCCGGTGTGCCAGGCCTTATTCGGCATTCGAGTGAAAAGGGCCTCATGAAGTCCCATAGCTGCCTGGATGACACCACCGATATGTCGTCCTGTGCTCAGACAGGCTGACATTGCAGCCGTTACATCAGAGGCACTGGAAACATCACCGCGGACGATATCCACGGTAGCGCCAGCATTTTCCAGCTGAGATATAAGCTGTAGCGCACTCGGCTTGTCAGCGCCTGAACGCCCAAGAAAGACGAAGTGACGGGCGCCTCTGTTCATCATCCATCGGCTTAGACTGCGGCCTAGACCACCAAGACATCCAACAAGGAAATACACTTTCTCTGAGTCAAAAGTGCTCAAGTACGTAGCGGGTATGACCTATGCGTAAGATAATCCTGATTAGAAAAATCTGCTAGTTGAATTCCTCAAATGTTTCGACTTTCACTTACTGGCACACGAGACTGCGGGTTCTCCATCGAGATAACGACCTTACCCACACGATCCTTTCCAGCAAAATATCGGTACGCTTGTGAAATTTCAGTTACAGGGAACACCTTGATCAGCGGTGGCCGGATCTCTCCAGCGCGGTAAAGCTGCAGCGTCTCGGCCATCAGTCTGTCCCAGATTCCGCGGTTGAACGGGTCTTTGGCGTAGAATAACTCGGACAGATCAAAGGCCGTAAAGGTGGTGTTGCGGAGAAACACGTGCATGTCTAGTCTACCGGCGTCAACAAGCTCGCGCTTGCCTACCTCTACGAAACGTCCAAACTCGGCCAAACAGCGCCAGCTGTCATGCATCAAGTCGCCGACGAGCGAGTTGATAATAACATCAACACCGCGATCTCCCGTAGCTTTCATGATTCTCTGGACAAACGAAGAATCACGCGAGCTGAAGACGTGCGAGGCTGGTACGCCTAGCTCACGTACGACATAATCTCGTTTGACTTCCGAGCCGACCGTGGTGAACACGACAGCGCCCATTTTCTGAGCGAGAGTAATACTCGCGACGCCCAAACCACCAGAACCGGCGTGTATCAAAACTGACTCTCCTGCGCGCAAGTGAGCGCGGTGGTTGATGGCGTACAACGCAGTGCCGTAGACAAGCAGCAGCGTTGGCACAACCGTGAACTCTTCATGATCCAACATTTTGTGGACCGATCCGACCGGCACACGAACTGTCGTTCCAAGGTGGTGGGGGGCGTACGCGACGACGCGATCACCCTTCTCAATATGCTTCGCTTGGATTTCAGGGCCCGGGCCGAGGCTGGTTATGACACCAGAGAAGTCAAAGGCATTTGTCTTGTCACGAGTATCTACGCGTCCGCTCATTGCATACACATCTTTGGCGTTGAGGCCTACTGCTCTGACCTCAATGTCAACGTAGCCCATGGGAGGCGGGCTGGCCAGCTGCGACCCCGAGAGCTGCTGAAAGTGCATCGTATCCGTCACCCCAACTCGGCTGATAGATAACCGGGCAGGGTTTGCGGCTGCAAGCGTTTCCTTCTCCATAGCATCCACCGCTCGTTGAGGTTCCAGCCGTCGTCGGAAAAGGGAATTAGCGCTGAAGTCGGGACCATACCTACTGACGTAAAGGAGACCAGTCGTGTCGATGAACTCGCAATCATCTTTGTCATGTCCGGCTACGAGAGCCTTCAAAACATTTTCGCAAGTGGTCAGCATGTTCGACTTGGACTTCTTGAGGAGTTGCTGTGCGGACCCAATGTCCAAGACTGAGTATCTCAATGTCGGCTGCTCCAGCATCAAAGCACGCGAAAGGCCGCTAGAAAGGGTCAGATTGGGGTCGGGGTTATTGCCCAGCATGTCAGATCCCGTGACCCAGAGCAGATCCGTCACAACATCTGTCATGGTACGTAGACGATCCATATCCTGCGGACTCATGGTAGCAAGGAACTCGCGTTCCATCTCTAGTAGAGAGATGATTATATCCCTTTCAGAAATCTTAGAAGTGTCGTCGCTGATTTGATGGAGCGAGAGGATGCTTGCTTGGAGCACACCGGCCTTCTTTGGGAGGTATAATGCTAAGGTGTTCGCGAACGTCGCCACGGCGGACGACGGATTCTCTGCATGCTTTGAGGGGGTTTAGTTATTACCACATGCAAGAGAGAGTGCGTGAGAGCACAAAGAGGAAACTTACCACGATACGAGCATTGCGGCCTCGGAGACTCATTGTCCGTACTGGCCGCGTGGCCAGCAGGACCTGTTTTCCGACATCTATCAAGTCGAAACCAGCAGTTTTCAGAACATCTCTAGCGGTATCCGATGTCCGAGTAATGACGATTCCCTGTTCGGAGACGAGGTGAGCAAGGACCGTTTCTGGAGCTTGGGACCAGATTTCCTTCGAAGCAGCGTGCTATGTGTGGTGTGAGATTAGTCAATGACCGAGTGAATAGTGGGTACATCTTGAAATTACTAACCCTGGGAACGAGGAGAACGTCAAAAGGGCCTGTAGTGCCATTTTGTATCGCTATCGAGGGATCTCCATCACTAGTCAACTCGCCTGCGTGCCAGGACCGGCAACGCGTGAAAGCCGTCTCCCCATCCAAGATGCTCCGCCACTCTTTAGCCTTGTAACCGAGCCCATCGCCGCCGAGCTCCAAGACGCGCATACGTGGGTTCTTGTGCCCGGCGAGGTCCACTAGTGCCCCGATGAGAGCCAGACTCTCGTCGTCGCGCATGTCATCCTGCTGCTTGTTCACCCAGTCAGCCAGGTATGCTCTCAACTGAGCCGCGTTTTCTCTCCCGAGTCGTAGAATGTCAGGCTTCCAATTCACCCTTAGGGTTGGCTGACGCTTCAGGTATTTGTCTAAGGGAGTGCCACCACTGTCGTCCCTTGTTGCAGACTGCTGTAATGTAACAGCACTCTTTCCAGTATACAACGAAATTTTCGCGTTTCTAAAGTTAACCACAGGTGCTCCGTCTGGAGTCCGCAACGTGCCGTCGATCCTCCTGCTTGAGAGCCCTGTCACTTCTGACCGTGAGTGAATCTCGCCCTCCGTATTGGGACTCACGCGCAACGCAGGCTGAATTCTGCACTCAGAGATAAAGACAGGGAGCCAGGTCTTTAGTGCAGCCACATGACCCGCCGTCGTGCTCAGAATGGCGGCTTGAAGGGCTGCATCGATGGTGACAGGGTGAACAGGATACTCGGATGGGTACTTGCTTGCAGTAACAACGGACGGCACCAGGCGCGTAAATCCAACAGCCTCGTGCTTGGTCTGTGATCCATCCGTCCGCAGGCTGGTTAGGGATTGGAAGGCTGGCCCAAAGCAGAGCCCTTCTTGATCCCACTTTCTGTACCACCGGCTTGTCGACCAGGTGTCGAAGCTCTTCGTGTTCTCTACAGTGACGCTGTCGTCACCGGTTTTATGAAGGAACGCGACTACGCGAATACTCCCCGTACAGTGTACTGTGGTTTGGCCAGCTGCCCATGAAGAGACGCAAAAATCGTGCCAGTCGACTGAGGTGTTGACGCCAGAGATCTTACGCAGGGACATGGTGGTGTGCAGCTCTAAGTCCTTAGCCGCAGTACTGTTCTCATTAGGCACGTTAAGAGCGGCAATTATGTTAACATTATGGAACTCCCAAGCATGGTCAGCCTCCGGCTTGCTCTTGGCGCCTGTGATTTGTGAGATGGCCTCAATGGCTAATGCCATGTATCCAGCAGCAGGAAAAACAACTTGGTCCTCGACCTTGTGGTCCTGGATCCAAGGCATTTCGCTCGGCTTCAGCAGATTGCGCCAATTATAGTCGATCCCATTGTGAGTGAGCGCCAGCGTGCCGAGTAGTTCGTGGCGTAAATACTTACGGTTTCGCATCTCAAGACTAGCACGAGGCTCATGCCAAAGCATATCGCCCGAGTAGTCCCATGGATAAGGTGCAAGGTCACGAAGTATCTTCAGGCTCGATCTTGGGAGGCCATTTACCTGGTCCCAGTCTAGGGTATGGCCATATGTGAACAGAATTCCAGCGAGGGTCTTGATGCAGAGGTTGGCGTCTTGATTTTTGATAAGTGTGGATGAGTAGGGGAGGGAATCTTTGTCCAACTCGATGGAAGTCCGTATTTGTTGGATGGGCCCTTTAAGAGCGGCATGCGGGCCTACCTCGACCAAGTGGATATTCTTTACATCTCCTGCTAGATTCGCTAGCGCTGCACTGAATTGAACGGGCTGCTCAAGATTTCGCCGCCAGTATGCCGCCGTCGCCGCAACGTTCATGTTGCTATCAAAATTGCCAAGGTCCTTAGGGTAATGGCCCACCGACGAATACATTTTGACTTCAACTGGAGAAAGGATTGAGTCTTTGACTTTCCCGCTAAATAGTGGCACGAGAAGCTCTTCATACAATGAACCGATCTCCTCCATCATGTGCGAGTGATATGCACGCCCCCCCGTCTCTAATTCTCGCACAAATTTGTTATCTTTTTGCAGCTCAACTCTGAGCGCCTTGATGCCATCAGGGGAGCCGCTGAGAGTTACGCTTTCTGGGGCATTTATGCAGGCGACACGGACCTGTCCCTCGAGACCTTTAGTCTCGATAAGCTGTTTCGCTGGCTCGGGACCTAATCCAGCTGCCATCATGGCTCCTTTGGAGTGTAACTTGCTAGCCGCATAACCGCGGTAATAAGCTACCAACACAGCTTGCGAGAAGGTGAGGAGGCCAGCGGCGTAGGCTGCCGCGATCTCGCCTGAGGAGTGCCCGACTACGGAAATAGGCTGGACTCCCCAAGTTCGGAGGAGATCGACAAGCCCCATCTGGACGGCTGTACAGATTGGTTGGCTGCGCGACACATGGTTGATAAAGCTCGTACCTGGGCTATCAAGCAGAGTCTGCTCCAGCGTCCAGGATGGGAAATATGGAGCGGGAAGAGCCTGAAGTATCTCGTCAAGGCTACGAATTGTTTTGCGGAAGTGCTGACTATGGACTAGCAACTCCTTAGCCATACCGGCATATTGTGCGCCTTGGCCTGTGAAGACAAAGCCAAATGGTAGCGGCCGGGCAGCTCTGCTGGCATTGGTCGTGACTTCAGTCCCATTTACTATTTTCCCGCCTGTCTGGGCCAAAAGAAAACTTCTGTACCGTAGATGGTCTCGACCTCTAGTGAGCGTATGAGCTAGATTCTGTAGTATCTCCGTATTGCGACACTGAGGCATGGTCTGAGAGATTTGTTGGAAGCGCGCCTCCAACGACCTAGGAGATGTCGCTGATACTGGCAGCAATAAAAGCTGCTGCTCCTCTCGCAGGTTCCCATTTTGGCCAACGTCATATCTCTTTACATGGTCTTGGCCAAGATAGCTTTCGGTAGATTCTAGGATAACATGCGCATTGGCGCCACCTGTAAAAGCGAGGTTAAGATATTCCTTTTCCAGTCCGACTTCAAGAGTAAAGGGGAAATCATTAAGCCTATTTCTAGATTTTCATGCCTGATAGGATGGTGATTCCTCCGAAAGGGTGAAGATGGGCAGGGCTTTGAGTGTGGCTTACCGTAGCCGAACGAGTTAATACTGGCACGACGCAGCTTTCGGGGCCACTCCTCTACCTGGGTGGCAATTCCCATATTGCGTTTCGCCAACTTAACTGCACGACAGGATAAGAGTTAGTCAATAAGAACTGATCGTGGGCTACATAAAGTGGTAAAGAAAGAAAGCAAAGGAGCTTACGTTTGGGATTTAATTGGGTCACTCCCCGTGATGGTGGAACTTGTCCGTTCTCGAAAGCTGCCACGACCTTGATGATTGAGGTGAGGCCGCTGGCCCCCTCACTATGGCCTACGTTTGTTTTAACCTGGTTTTCACATGCTACGTTAATTTCTGTGTGTTGAATTCGGCATTAGAGTATCCCCTTTGCTATCTGGATAAAAGAGAGCCTTTTTCGTTGGGTCCATATCAAGAGAACAAAAGGTACACTTACTGAACCAATAAGAAGTGGAGCTCCTTCCCGCGGGGAAAAAACTTTCCCAATGGCATCTACCTCTATAGGATCTCCAACGGGAGTACCCGTGCCATGGCACTCTACATAATCGGTACCGGAGAAGTCCAGACCAACATTCTGATAGGTCTTACGAATCACTGACTCTTGCAGCTTACCACTGGGCAGCGAAATGCCCGAAGTTCTCCCGCTTCTACATTCCCCTCGTGTCAGCATGCCCTCTTCCTTTTTTGGGGAATTGTGAAGAACTAAAATAGGTCACTTACGCGCCCACACCACTGCCACGAACAATAGCTCTGATACTATTGCCATCTCTGAGTGCAGCAGAAAGACGCTTCACATAAATGGCATTGACACCCTCAGCACGGCCATAACCATCAGCTGAGACGTCGAAGGTGTGGCATGTACCAGTCGGTGAAAGGACGCCGCTTTTGGCAGCCGCAATGTGCAGCTCAGGGGACATAATCATGTTACAGCTAGCCACGATAGCGCTATCACAGTCGCCCGCTCTCATTGCGTTCAGGGCTTGGTGAAGAGCGTAAAGAGACGACGAGCACGCTGTATCTATCGTGAGGCTAGACAAAAAGAATCAATACAGCTCTTCATTCTGGACAAACAACGAATCAACAGAAAAGACGAAAAGCTGAGCAAAAAGATGGGGGCGGAATTTGTGAGTATACCTCGGTCCGTGAAGATCAAAAACATGACTGATCCGGTTTGACATAATAGTGGCGCCCGAACCGGTTGCGATGTATCTATGTAGATAGTCTGGATCACGCGTTTGGAGAGGCTGATAATCGACTGAAAAGTTTCCAACGTAGACACCCGTGGTCGAACCCGAAAGGCTGTTCATAGACACACCAGCGCTTTCAAGGCACTCATAGACGACTTCGAGCAACTTGCGCTGTTGTGGGTCCATGTACGTTGCTTCGAGATTGTTGATTCCAAAGAAGCCATTGTCAAACTGGCGCACATCTTCGTCAATGAAATAGCCACCAGGAACATTCGTACTACCGCTACGATTGCTTGGATGGAAAAAGCCATTAATGTTATATCGCTCAGGTGGTACTGGACCTTGGGCAGATTTTTGGTCTATCAGAAACTTCCACAGGTCCGCAGGGGAGTGAATATTTCCAGGAAGGCGACATGCTATCATGATTAGCTAGCTCTCCAAAAGGACTTTAAAATATCGAACGTTGAAAAATAAGCGTTGAAACCGTACCCATTCCCACAATGCACGCTGGGTCCTCATTCAATGATGCTAAAACGCCAATACCGCTATCATCCTCTTCTACATCACCATTCGTAAGCACCACTACAGGAGAGCTATTGCTTGTGGTGCCGGCGGAATGCCCAACCATGATAGGCTCGGAGTCAGACATTGTCTGCATTTTCTAGTAAAGCAAAAAGATATGAGAAACAGGAGTGTTACTTCGTATCGGCCACTGCAAAAAAGAGGGGGCCTTGATTTAGGAGGTTGAAATATCCAGCCAAACACGTTCTGGCTGCGTGTGTATTTATCTCCGTTCTCGAGATGGCTTCTCCAACGCTTTTAGCTTCTGTCATCTAAGAGTATCTTGTTCTAAGTCATTTGCGAACAAGATCAGCCCCAAACTCCTTTGAAGATCGCCGAGACTTAGATTGGCCAGCGGCAGTACTCGACGGCATTTTCCTGTAGCCAAAAGCAGCTTCGTAGCTATCGCAGGGTTTGTGAGCTGCACGCAAGCCAGCAGAGATTGAAACATGTTCCAATACATGATTTGACTTCTGCCCTTATCGTAGCAGGGAGAAGGTATCTGTGGATCTGCTCAGAGACTTACACTGCCGCAATCGGACAATGCTGTCGGCTATCTCGTCGGTAGTATCTCTCAGGCCTATGAAAGCGCTGAAAGATAGGCATGTGTATGCAAGGACCGGTCAAATAACTCTTCCCGCATATACTACATGGTTAGTTCTGTACGATCATGGGTCCAGCAGTTCTCTGCAGGAATCAAACGATGGCATGGTGGAGCTCCGACCAGATCATCACCGCCAGATGCCTGAGCTTAGATAGACCGGGCTGCAAGCACTGAGTCAGCCATATAGGCGCAGATATGCGAGGCAAAAGTAATATACTGTACTGTAAGCTACCTTGAGGCTAGAAGTTTTCAGCTCTCAGTAAATACCATGAGGTCAGCGTCATGACCGCATATTCTGAAACATAAATTGACCGCCTCGTACATCACCTTTGTAGCATCTTTCTCCGTCGAGATTAGGTGTATCGATGCAAATAGCAACAAAGACCTAGAGCCATTACAATGGACGTCTCTGGACATGCTTTGGTAGTCGGTGGAGGTGAGTATATCTGGGAGTCAAATTGAACAATACTGAAAAGAACTCTAATAGGGAGCGGCATTGGCCGAGCTTCCGCTATACTTCTCGCCAAAGAAGGTGCCGCAGCCGTCATGATTGCCGACCTGGCTCTCGACGCGGCAAGGCAGGTTGTAGCTGAGTGTCAAGCCGTAGCTACAAACCATCAGTTCCGAGTGGAGGCGGTCCGCGTCGATGTAACTCTGGAAAATTCGGTCTGCGAAGTCGTCAATCAAATGGTACAAGCTTTTGGCCGCATTGACTATTGCATCAACTGCGCCGGTGTGAGTTTCCCTGATCCTGGTCAAGATAATGCAGCGCTTGCTGAATTGCCTCTCCTTTAGATTGGGGTCCAGCAGGTCAATGACATCGCAGAGATGCCGTTGGCTGATTTCCAGCGCTTCCTTGACGTCAACACCACCGGCATGTTTTTAGTGACGCGAGAAGTATCCATCGCCATGCGAGGCCAGGAACTCCGAGCCATCTCACGCACATCACCCAATCGAGGAAGCACACGAGGCGCGATTGTCAACCTTGGTTCGGGCTCTTCGGTGATCGCAACTCCAGGGGTTCTTCCCTATACAACATCCAAGCATGCAGCGCTTGGATTAACCAAGAACAGCGGTCAGTTTTGATGATCCGATCACTCGAACCAAGTATTATGGCTATGCTGACATGCATCAAAGCTCTTGATAATGCAGCATATGGCATCCGAGTCAACTGCGTTTGTCCTTCGTGGACCGACACACCCATGGTGCAGCAGGCCATGAAGGGCATGAGCGGGCTTGCAGAATTCATCAAGGCAGCCGTGCCTATTGGCCGAATTGCAGTACCGGAGGAGATAGCTGATGCTGTCATCTTTCTTTGCAGTCCTAGATCGAGTTACGTGACCGGCTGCGGCTTGATCATTGATGGCGGAACCACCTTAACAGCACTGAGATAAATAGCTCAGTGACCGATGCAGTTATCGTCTTATGTAATCTGATGTGCAGTCTTTCAAGTTGCTTGAGATCATTTGCTGCTTGGAGTATCGATCCGACGTTTGAGAAGATGTCGATAACGCAGTCATCCCGTATCCATATGCGGTGGGTGCTGCCGGATCCATACAGTAGATACATCAGCTGCAATTGAAGTTTTTCCCCGCATATTGCCAGGTTCACTTCCCAGGTCAGGTATTGGTATCTAAGGTACTTCAGCCAAGTAAGGTACACAGATGACATAACTGGGTAGCTCCGATCTTGGCCCAAATATCTGTTAAGATTCCACAGATCACAGTTCGGAAGCACCTCTCTTTTTTCTTCTTTAATCTCTATGGAAATTGGGCTGCTTATATACACAAATCAACCCCTGTACAGCTGCCAGGATCTCATCCTTCTGAAACCCCTTGATTTATCAGCTGTGAGGTCTGGAACAGCCGAATCTCCAGAGTTTGGTACTGTGGCTGCTTTGGCATCCCTTTGTACAACCTTGACACACCCCCTCAGGAGGATGAGAGACTGTCTGTGATCCTGTTTGAGGCTATTCAGCACC
The DNA here is from genome assembly GCA_021031095.1 of Bathelium albidoporum. Taxonomy (NCBI): domain Eukaryota; kingdom Fungi; phylum Ascomycota; class Dothideomycetes; order Trypetheliales; family Trypetheliaceae; genus Bathelium; species Bathelium albidoporum. Next base: position 29,987 of record JAGFVP010000094.1, on the reverse strand, counting down.
GGTAAGACTCTGTTCCGTGCAACCTCCTTGATCAATTTCCATCTCCACAGTATCCTCGCCTGAGCTTCTGGTGTTCACAACAGTTGCATAAGCAAGCCTGAGGCTGTTTGTGATCCTGTCTGTGATCCTGTCTGTGATCCTGTCTGTCTCTGATATTCTTTGTTTTGCCTTTGCCAGAGCACAGGTCTCACACTGATGTGTCTTAGGAGCGACTCCTGTCTCAACTCGTACGAGCTGGTTCTTTTACTCCAGGTCCTTAACCACTTGAGGTCCGCAGTGACTTAGGCGCTCGTGCCATAGGTCAGGTGTGGCTGTGGTAATTGAGCAGGTAGCCCTAACAGCATATGCATATGCCTGTTCTTTAGGGAGATTGCTCTCAAGCAGCCAGAGGTGATTAACTCTCTGCACTTCTGCGAATGCCTTGCCATTCAGCTCTAGGGTATCATCATCCCAGTTCCATCTGATACCTTGGTCCTTCAGACGAGAGACTGATACCATACTAGTAGCCACTGTGGCAGTGAATCAGACCCTTTTAAGCCTTATCCTTATACGACATCCTCTCCTCTGTGTAATATCATCAAGTTCCTAGCCGCCTGTAATCTTGGTGTCTAGGCCTTATGTACAGGTCTGAGAGGTTCACTACCAATGTTTCAGATAAGAACGTCGGCACCCACATATTAGACAGAGCAATTTTTACAACATGGCGTTACCCTAGGCTGTTGGATGATATATACGAGACAGTGTTGATTGTTCGTACAGGTGCTTCAGATGGCGATTCAGCTGGAGCTGAGGCAGAGGCGGAGGCTGAGTCTGAAGCTAAGGCTTCAATCCTGTCAAACAGGTCAGTATCACACTGTTTCCTTGCTATTTCCTTCAGGGAAGTATTCTCAAATGCTCTTTGAAACTTATGAAGGATATCTGATGTGAATTTGTGGTTTTTCTTCTGGATTCCTTTCTTAATATATGGACACTTAAAGAATCTGTGACTTTCACCACATGGACAGGTGAGACGGGATGTTCCTGGTTGGGATCTGGCTGGTTCAGCATCTGGAGGTGTATTATACGGCGAGGCTTCTGGTTCTCCTTGCAGTGTGGCTGCCATAGCGTAATATGTGGTCCTAGACATGGATGTGGATTCCATATGCTCTGCCCATTCGTCTCTGAAAGCCTGGATTGACTCAAGCAGCCCTGGTGGCTTGTTATTAGCCTTAAGCGCTGCCTTATATCCCATTATCCAGTCGTGAAGGAGCTTCTTGCAGGCATTCAGGAAGGCTTCAGCTAGCTGCTTATCTGTGAAGCCAGCAACATGCTTTTCGACTGTTATTTCGTGGAGGTGAGTCCATTGGGTGAGCCAGTCTTGGACCTTTGAAGCTGCTGGAGCTGATCGTAGCTCGTTATACAGGCTGTGCCGCTGAGCTTCTTTGACGCTTTCGGTAGGTTCGTATACTTCTTTAAGCCTTTTCATCGTTTCGCTCGGCTTGTCTTTGTACGTGTAGATCCACTGCGCCTCAGGTAGGGTCTCGCGAAGCATAGTCTGGAAATCACTGATTGCTTTAAGGATCAAACGGCGTTGGTTTTGGATCTTATTGGCTGTCTCAAGGTTCTGGCGATCGGTTGCTCTCATAGCGATAATCTCTGCGTACGAATTCGGTTCTTCTGGTATGTCTGTGAGGAGCTGTGGTGGATCTTCGTGTCCATTCGGATCGACATATTGCCAGATATCGTTCTTTAAGGCAATTGATCTGATAGCTTCAAACCAAATATCCCAGGTTTGCTGTGTGAGGGTAACAACCTTGATGGATTTGGTGTTAAAAACGGTGTTGGAATTCATTCTGTACGAAGCAGTTGGTAACAGGGTCAAATCAATAAGAATTGTGGGATTCCGGGCTCATAACTGTTAAGATTCCACAGATCACAGTTCGGAAGCACCTCTCTTTTTTCTTCTTTAATCTCTATGGAAATTGGGCTGCTTATATACACAAATCAACCCCTGTACAGCTGCCAGGATCTCATCCTTCTGAAACCCCTTGATTTATCAGCTGTGAGGTCTGGAACAGCCGAATCTCCAGAGTTTGGTACTGTGGCTGCTTTGGCATCCCTTTGTACAACCTTGACAATATCTCATTGCCTGCAGCGGGAACCAATCCCAAGAAACAATTACTGCGCACTCTTTAATTGTCCAACCAGATGGGAATGATGCCTAGGCGATGAGCTTATCGTGCAGGCGGAGGGATGAGTCCCTGAAGCATGCGGTTTCCTTCTGCATGTCAGCCAGCTATATCTTCGCTGGCTGCCAATGCTCATATATTTAATTCTCCTAATGAACTGAATCTCTAGCCCACGAGTAAAGCTTTTCTTCAACTTGATTCGGGTAGAATTAACTTGAATAACTCTCCATATCTTTTTTGCTCTGTCATATCAGAACAGTCATGGCCGAGAAGCCGTATTCGGAGCACAATCCCGGCGTTGGATATGTGCAGACCCCCTTTCCCGTGGTCGGCCTCTCTCGTGTTGTGCGTCACATGACCGGGCACGATGCCACGGGCAAGTCGGTGTTTTTGTCAACCGACTGCGGCGATCATCACCGCGAACTTGTTGATAAGTCCGCCATTGCCAACATCATCTACTCGACGCACGAGACACCCATTGAGCTCAACGGCGACGTGGACATCAAAAAAGCCCGTGAGACTGAGGTATGATCTAACACTTGTCATCTCATGGAAGTATAAATAACATTGAATTGCCACAGCCTAGCCTGCACATCGAGAATGGGTCTGTAGCGCGGATGATTGACTTTGCCCCGGGTGTCGTATCGCCCATGCATCGTGTGCTCAGTCTCGACTACGGCATTGTGATCGAAGGACTCTTCAAAATGGTGCTCGACTCGGGTGAGGAGCGTATCATGCGTCCTGGTGACATGTGTGTCCAGCGCGGCACCGCCCACCAATGGATCAACATAACTGGCAACGGCCTCCTTCCCGGCCGCATGCTATTTGTCCTCCTCGGCGTAAATGACATCTATGTGAATGGCAGGAAGATGGAGGGCTATCTCGGAACCTTAGAGTCAGATTATGTAGGCCGCGGCCATTGAGCACTTTTGACGATAACCGACTGGTGATAATTTTCAAGCGAGGAACCGACCGATAAATGGTTTTTGGATGGAAAAAATCCCTCTTTAAGCTAGTCAGACAGAAATGTCCAGTTCACTCTTTTGCAAAATGTTTCCCAAACAAGACTGGAGAATGTAAATGTGGTAGCCTTTATTCAGACTTGTCACAGTCTGTGAGGCTGATCTGGAGTTGATAATACTACTTATCCAGCTGGAAAATCCTTACCAACCCTCATCGCTCGTCACGTAACTCTTCTTCAGGGAGGGCGACACATATATTAGCTTTAACTGAACCTATATGTTTTTTTGTACAGAGGTCCATTCCAAAAGTTTTGTCTCGCGCGAAGACTTTGGGGCCGACACAATTCAACCTAATATTTGTTTAAATTCTCGAGTTTATGACCTTGTTTCTACCCTGGGTTGCAGAAAATGGACCAATTGTCAACTTATAAATTAGTGAGTATATTCTGCTGGGGCACGCCTCGAATCAACAAACCAACCTTTAGCACGGGAAAAAAATGGAAATGGATCTCTGTAAAGCGTGTCGGAAGTCTCGTACGTAATAAGACTCGACGAGTCAAAATATGACACAAGATTCATACCAGGCATTCAAAGTCCCTATGCTTGTGTGATCCGATTTGCTTATGAGTTAGCATTGCATCATAATGAGTTCTAGTATGAGTATGATTCATTTGCAACACCAAGTATATCTTGTCTATCTAGCCTTCTTTATCCCAGCCACATAAACTTCTTTCAAGTTGTCCAAGTCAAACATCTTCCAAAGCATAGAGTCCTGACCCATAATAAGTCAGATTATCGAATCGAAACCACAGTCCCCTATAATACTCACCCAAACAGTACGCCAGCCAAATGTGTCGAGGAAACGGATCATGGTGGTGAAGCTACCGTACCAGAACCATGCCTTTGGGGATGATCTCAGACTCTGAGCAACAACATTCTTCGCGTATACAAATCGATCGGTTGCACCTTCTAAGTAATGACAAGATTGGTCAATGGAATTGACAATCTTTCAAGCAGTACCTACGCGGCGCCCTTTTAACGTGCTGTATGAAATTCTCCGCAAGTGGAGCATAGTAAGAGCCTTCCCACTCCGTATCAGAGACTGTACGTGAAGCATTCTACAGGGAACAAACCTTCCGGAAGAGTTCTATGAGCATCATTCTTCAAGATGTTGGTGCTGACTTCTCCAGAAATGACCTGTAGAGCAGTCGTGCTTAGTCTGTAGCACGATTCTTTAGCATTGGATAAAAGAACATACTGTAATCACATTAACGCTTGAATTTTGATGCCCATCAGCCATCAATCCTGGTATTTACCGTGGTATCGGAACTCACTTGAAGGGAAGCATCTCAACACGGAGAGTGTTCGACCAGTGATGAAGTGCTGCCTTGCTCGCATTGTATGATGCTGATCGTCAATTTAGCGAGAAATAGTAGGCTTGGGAGACTGCATCACGAAATTTGACTTACATCCATACAGATATGGTATGACTCCACCGATGGAGCCAATGTTTACAATAGTTCCTTTGGCTCTGATGATCATGTCATGAAAGTGATGTACCATACGCATCGGCCCAAATACATTGACGTCGAACATGCGCTTTGCAGCATCAACATCGTGATCGATAGCCGTCATAGTATACGCTATACCACTATCGTAGTGTTAGCCGAGGTCAGTTCATCATGGCTCAAAAGCTTGGCACATACGCGCAATTAATAAGGAACTCAAGATGACCGCCCGTGAGCTCATGCACACTGGCCTTCAATGCCTTGACTGACTCCTCAGCGGTAACGTCAAGGGAGAAGAATGTAATGCCAGCCCGTGAAAGATGATCATTCGCCTCATTGGGAAGTACAGTGGCGATTGGACAAATACCACAACTGATATATTGAGTCACCAGGGCCTCACCAATTCCTCCTTGACCACACCTGCACGAAATTTAGCAAAGATAGACCGTCCGTGTTGGAAGCATAGCTACCTACCCAGTGACCAGAGCAAATTTCTGTTTGGTAGGCATTCGAACATAGACAATTAAGAAGGCTGTCTTGTTCGAGTGGCACGCTAAACACGGCTATCTCTACACAAAAATAAGATGAAAAGGATGCTGATGTATTTATTGTGCTTGTTATGGGAGAAAGGCCTGTCCACAATGCGACCCTCTAAAAGGTATGGACATTCAGATTCGACGGAGCATGATCTATGCATGTAATTGTAGTGGCTAAGATGAGCTAAAGAACAGGAAGGAGCAGGAAGGGCCAACCTCTATAAATACAGGTTCTGGAGCAGCTGAGCAGCAACAGCACCTGACCACGCGTACGGTGGTCCAGCAGCTGTGATACTATCAGCAAGTGAACAGACGACGCAGCTTGAAACACCTAATTACAGCACACTATACGTTGTGTGTATTGTCAAGATTTCTCAAATGACTGCATGGTAGTGCCCTGGAATTTTGTATACCTAATTCGTAGTAGTCAGCGTTGCACTGGTGAGTTCCTAGTAAGTGACCTCTCTTTGCATATTTAAAAAGCTAGTTCCCCGCCATGCATTGTACCCATGGACTATCAGCATGTGCATGTAAATTTCTGCAAGAGATCGCAAGGCACTGTTAGATGTGACTGCTTATGCCTTATGCATGGTAATCTTTTGTATGCAATAGCTTACAGAAGCGGCCAGCTGAGAGATTTTTGCAGTTGTTTTTGCACGCACCCATTATCGTATTACAGACATATGATCCTGGGCTTGAACGCATAATGTGCAGTAGTTTTTGAGAAGATGAAGTCATCAGATAGTGGTTTTCACAACCTCTGAGATGAATTGTTGTCAGGCTGTCGGGATGGACTTTGCCGATACGGCTAGTTTGAAATTTCCGTCAGATCGTAAGAGTACTCACTGAGTACTTACGGAGTCTGCTGACTAAACCGCACTTCTAATGCAGATCCACAATATTTGCTGTAGCTATCTCTTGCGAGATAAGCGCTGTCAGGAGACGGCATTATGGTTGTCTCAGCGGTGTGCTGTCTGCATGCCGCCGGAGAAGAAGACATGAATCATTTGTGTGGAGTCCAAACGCGCTCTTTCTCAAATTCTCAGCTCCGATTATCTGGAAAACACTTCACTGTAGGCCTGCATTTGGCATTTCATGAGCAACGCCTCTAAAATGTCTCTTTACAAAGCACCGTATTCCTTTTTAGCGGGTGTCGCCCCTTTTCTGGTGATACTCGTACTGTGGCAGCTGAGCAAAATAGGTCAAAGGCCTAAAAACTATCCACCAGGCCCACCAACTCTTCCTTTCATCGGCAACCTTCATCAGATACCCAGAAAGAAACGCCACCTGCAGTTTGAAAGATGGGCTCGAGAGTACGGACCGATCTTCTCACTTATGCTAGGGACCAAAGTCATGATTGTCCTCAACTCGGACCGGGCGATCAAAGACCTAGTCGATAAGAGAGGCTCTATCTATTCTTCCAGGCCGGAGGCTTACATCGCTCAAGACGTACTAAGTGGAGGGCTCAGAGTCCTGTTTATGGTATGTTCCTATTAATACTGCCATATTCTCCATGACACCCAAGAGGAGCTGGCTGTGAGACTGGAGAACTAACCATTCAATTGTAGCCCAATTCCCGGACTTGGAAAATGGCACGCAAATTTACCCACCGTATTCTGGGTGTCACTGCCGCGCGGACCTACGTGCCATACCAGGACCTAGAGAATAAGGCAATGCTGCTTGATTTTTTACAGAGCCCAGATGATTTCATAAATCACGTGCGTCGATATACAGCGTCGTTGACTACCCAAATGACCTTTGGCTTTCGTACCACAAGCGTACATGATCTGGAATTCAAGGAGGCATTCGATGTATGTGTACACAATGAGCAGTTCAAATGACCGAGCGTGACAATATTCCCAGATATTCGACCGGAGCGGCGAGCTCATTACAACTCGGGTCAGTGAACAAGATGAACCATATGTCTTGTTTGTAACTAGCACTAATTGTGTCTTTCTCTTAGATGGCGGCAGTATTGGACCTATTGCCTATCTCTAGACGTCTGCCTGACGCTCTGATTCCCATCAAGAAGGAAGGAAGAAAAATACATAAGAGAGAGCTGAAGCTATTTCAAGATCACTATCTCAAAGCTAAGCAAGGTCTTCAAGACGGCACAGTCAAGGTACAGGAAATCGAAATCCTCGAACTATGTCCACATCATTGCTGATGTGTAAGAAAAACAGCCATGCGTATGCGTAGATCTTGTCCAGATACAGAAGGATGAAGGATTTACAGACGACCTTGCTGCATATGTCAGCGGCTCATTATTGCAAGCTGGCTCCGAAACAACGTCCAGCATCCTGGTGGGCTTCATTCAGGCGATGGTCATTTTCCCCCATGTAGCCAAAAAGGCTCAAATCGAACTCGACGAGATCTGTCCGGACCGCTTACCCACTTTACATGATATGCCAAATCTACCCTACATCCGAGCTTGTGCTAAGGAAACTCTGCGTTGGATGCCGGGCTTCATGTTGGGCATACCGCATGCTGTGACTCAAGATGATATATATCTAGGCTTTCACATTCCAAAGGATTCGACAGTGATACTCAACGTTTGGTAGGTGCTGCTCGCTTAGTCTCGTGCTTCATGTGGCAACGCTTTGACAGGTGTTTTTCTTCTTTCGTTGATGCAGGGCCGTACACAATGACCCTAGACGACATCCAGATCCGCGACAATTCGAACCTATGCGTTATATAGACGACCACCAGACATCTATCGACGCAGCAAATAACCCAGATGTCACTAAACGAGATCACTTTGTCTTCGGTGCCGGCAGGCGTAGATGCCAAGGTATGCACGTTGCAGACCGCTCTCTGTTTCTAGCCATTTCCCGTTTGATGTGGGCCTTCGATTTCCAAAGAAGTACGGATCCTGAGACTCATCAAGAGGTTGTCCCCAATATGAATGATCTTACAGAGGGTTTCCTAGCTCTTCCAGAACCGTTCAAGGCCAACATAGTACCTAGAAGTGCCCTCAAGGCTCAATGTGTGCAAGAAGAATGGGACCAAGTATCAAAACTGCTTGATGGAGAGTTGCAGTGGAGGACGGTTCCCGAGGATTTGATCTGGAAAGATGAGCACCCTTCTGAGCGATTGGACTAGAGGTCCTCTTTACCCGATCTTAGTGAGACTATTACACGTATTTCGTGCATAAGTCATAGGTATTCATAAGTATGATTGAATAACTCCTTTGCAAAGGCGTCATAACTTCCGTAATCTAGGAGATTGTCAATATTCGTATCAAGACACTAGAATAAGGATCAGCATTTTTAAATTTATTTTCCAACTCACTTTGGGACCCTACTCTCCCCGGAATGTTCAAGTCATTCGTCGAGTTTCAGTTCGTTTTTATTGGATAATGAATCCAATACCCTCATTGTATTTGTTTGTCGAACTGGAAATTGCGGTTAATAAGTCTTGAAAACTTGTTGGATTAAGATCGTTGGAAATATCGAATTATAAGATCTGGTACTCATTTTAAGGCCTGGATATTCTTTCTAAACCCTAGCATCTCCTTGAGCAAAAGTAAAAGCCACAGCTCCACAGCCTGAAAGCTACAAAGCAGAAATTCTACAACTCATCACCGAAATTAGACGCCCCGGGTAGTGCTGTTGGAAGTACCACCCCATTCGGTCGGTAGAGCATTATTGAAGCCGAAGACATTGTTCGGGTCCCATTTCTTCTTCAGAAAAGCTAACTGAGGCAACTTGTCACGTCCGTATTTCTGCCAGAGCTCTTCATCGCCATGCGCATAGTTGATGTAGATGGCAATGTCATCATAGCCAGAGCTTCTAACCCAGCTGTCTCGGAGCTCACGAGCAAGCTCGTCCCCAACTGTCGCAGTCGCGTTGTTCATAGTCTCTGGATCCGCAAATTGTATTCCGATTTGGCTGCGAGTACATGGAGAAACAATCAGTGACCTTCTTTCGACCGGCCATAAATTACTATGATAGAATTGTTGGGCCACTCACATGTAGGCTTTTGCATCCCGCCAGGGATACGCAGTTGCGTCATCGGGCACAGCCACAGTGGCTTGGTTGGGAAATACCTCGAGGTTGACGTAGCTTTCTGTTGCCTCGGGGTACACCTTGTAGAAGTTATCCAATTTCTCGAAAGTCTCTCCCAATGTCGAGCCCGACAGCTTACGCAGGTTCACTGTATAAAAGTTCCGATACCAGCCATTGTCGCAGAGGCTGCTATTTGCTGCTCCAGCACCTCCAGCAGCCGTGTTCAACACTTGATTCCACGCGACATATTCGAAGTCGGCACTGGAGTGCTCCAAGTCTAGGAAGCGGTTCAACCAGCTACGACCCTCATCCTCTGGTCCGATGTAAATCCAGTTGGCCATCAGCTGTGCCTATTGGGTCGTCGTAAGCACAAGGACCGTGCCCTACCGTCGCCATCATGCTCGACCGTCAGACAGTTACTTACTGAATCTGTGGAATTGTCGTAACCTATGAGATGAATGCCGGCTACATTGCCTGGTAGGTCTGTGCTGATCGACTCGAGATAGTCGAAGTACTTGGCTGATTGATTCGGCGAGAAGTAGAAGTCCGCATTTAAGACCCGCCCGTTGTTGTATTTGGAAATATTGTGTGCTTGAAAAGTGGCCTCGGTGAGAATGCCAAAGTTCGCACCTGCACCACGGATAGCCCAGAACAAGTCCGCATTTTGCGCATCAGAAACTTCGACAACCTCTCCGGCGGCAGTGACTACACGGGCAGAGACTAAGGCATCCAAAAGCAAGCCGAAGGTGCCCATATAGCGTCCAACACCAGCACCAATCGTCAATCCGACGTAGCCCGGGCAGCCAACTGAGCCCTCCTCTGCAATTGTATCAAAATCAACAAACAAATTCAGATCATTTCAAGAGTTGGAACAGCGGCATACGTATCATAAAGCCGGCCTCAAACAAGGAATCTTGAAAATCGGAAATATCGACGGAGCCACCCACTGTTATAGTGCCATTGTCACGGTTGATTTCATACGAGTTCAACTGGCTGAGGTCAATGGCCAGGCCGTGTTGGAGCTCTTCGAGTGTGGTCGTGTATCCATGGTGCTTGCCCGTGGCAAGAATAGGTACATCGTTTGCTACCGCAAGCTTAACCTGAAGTGAAATGTCAACACTGCCTCGGTATCATCTTCTGTCGCCTACAGTTGCTACTACGTCCTCTTCGGTTGCAGGACTAATAGCGGCAGAGAATGTTGGAGCATCGGTGACAGTCCACCGGTCAGTGGCATTGATGAACTCCCTCGTGCCTGGAAAGGAGATCGTAGTGGCATTGGACCAGTGCGTTCCGGAGCTGGTAAGCAAAGCTCTAAGATCAGTAGAGTTCCTGGAGGCGGCGTAGGCTACCGGCACGAATAGCCCAGCCAAGCTCTTTTTGATCATGATGTTATATGAGAAAAACTAAACTAAAATAAGAATAAAATTCTCGTGTTGACTACTCGATTTAGTTGGCACACGATACTGAAGGGCATTTTTTTGAAGACAATGCCAGCGAAACCTTTATACCAAATTGCATAAACCTTGATAATTGTCTCCCGTGTTCTAGAACTCAGCCCCATCCTCAGAGGCGGCGTATACGACGCATGGACCCAACTTTGAGCGCAAATCTCTGTGCGAATTCGCTGCCGGCCCGCGTTTCTCAAAAAGTAAATATCTTATGCCAACAGAAGTTAACAAACTGAAGCTTATCATCACCCATTTGGTCGGGCGGTGTAAAAACTTTGCCTAAGACATTTTTTAGGCAGCTTGTACCTCCTCTGAAAGGTCTTTATCAGCTGTAGTTGTTGGGCTGATTCCATCCCGCTGCTAGCAACACGGCGGGAAGATAGCGTCTTCAGCCACCGGAAGGATACCTTAGCGGAGCATCCACATTTTTTCAACAGTAGTGACTTCCTCAGCGGTGTATTTGCTGTATACAGCCCGTACTTTCTTTTTTGAAATCGAACACTTACCGTCAACTTTCCAACTACCGTAAGCGGTCGATAAAAAATCACTCATTGCGACGCTAAGGTACTCATAAGATCCCTGGAAAGGATCCGTAGCGAGTCAACTTATAGTTCCCATGTACGGATATAGATCGATTATGATAATGATAGGCAAGATCGAGCAGAAACTAAAGGAGAACGGACACATGGTGGTACGGCAAGAAACGGAATCTACCTAATGAGGGACAGTTCGCTAGCTCTCCCTCAGGGCAGTGAAATCGTATATGTAACTATTAAGGCAGAGGCGACCAGGAGCAGAATACCAGTAGTTCGATGGCCCTGGCTACTCCTTCACATGGTATTTATTGTGAAGCTAGAGATCTGAATATAGTAAGTAGAAAAGTAAAAATAAGCCCGAAAGAAAGAGCGTAACTTGTATAAGTGACGTACCTCAGATCCATCGGCTTTAGCCTTAAAGCTCAGCCGAGCCGACATATTAATCAATTCGGCCGAGAAAATGGGATAAAGTCGCACCTGAGAAGAAGAGAAAACTGAGAACTCTGGAAGGGTGTAGTAGAGTCTACACTCGCCTCTTGAGACTTTACAGTTAATCGAAATACAACTTACGGTCCTGCTTCATCATTCCGTTCATTTCACCAAGCTTATGTACCAAAGTACTTGTCTAGATGAAATGGCCGAAGCTGACTAAATTTGAAGTCTGCCACTGTGCATACCGAAGCACTTGAATTCCTATCTCCGCCGTTCATTTCCCGTTCCCTCTCAACATAGTTCCAACCACAAATTATACTTCGTTCCAGTGCGAGCCTTAAATCCGCAAATACTTACCATATGATGGCTCCCGCTTTTGACAGCTCACCCGAGCAAAGAGCAAGTACTCTCAAATTCTTTTATCGTCAGCTTTTCGTCACGCCGCCAACCGTATCGCATCGTGATGCTGAACTAGACGGAAAAACGGCTATAGTAACAGGAGCCACCGGAGGCCTTGGACTTGAGACCGCTCGTCAGCTTCTAGATTTGGGGTGCAAAGTTATTCTTGCTGCGCGTGATGAGTCTAAAGGCGAAACAGCCCGTCAAGATCTTGCCAGCGGTCGGAACTTCGCACCCGGTAGTGACTTTATTGAGATTTGGAAGTTGGATCTCTCGTCATACGACTCCATCACCCGATTCGCTGAGCGCGCGAAAAGTTTGAAACACCTCGACATAGCGATCCTCAATGCTGGTCTCTACAAGGTCTTCGAGTCATTCGCCCCTACAGGGTATGAGGAGAGCATCCAGATCAACTACCTTTCTACTATGCATCTTGCCATCTTACTACTTCCGATCATCAAAGAAAAGAGACTAGCCAGAAGTCCAGGACGTATCGTCGTCGTCTCGTCCGACAACGCTTCCTGGGCAAAGTTTGAAGAACAAAGTTCGGATCCTCTTCTTCCTATTTTCAAGCAAAAAATGGTCAAGTGGGACATCGTAGAGCGTTATTCGGTATCAAAACTTCTCGGGCAGCTCTTTCTAGGTGAGCTGGCAAAGCATGTGCCTTCCTCTACGGTCACTATCTCGTGTGCGAATTGTGGGTTCTGCGCTGGGTCGGACCTTGGCCGGCAAACTTCAGGAGTCTTCTACTTGACTTATAAAGTCATGTGCATCTTGATTGGTCGGACATGTTCCGTTGGCGCTCGCACATTCGTTCATGCAGCTGCCACTTTCGGCGAGGAGGCGCATGGGCAATACATTGAGGACGCGAAGATTCAGCCGTGAGTACTACCTGTATGCTCTAACGTGCGAACAAGGCTTGGTACTGATATCAATATGCTAAGGATGGCGCCCTTTTTTTATAAACCCAAGGGCCAGCGCGTCGCAAAACAGCTTTACGAGGAAACTTTAGATGAGCTTTCGTTCGCAGGAGCCAGAGATGTTATTGACGGGATAAAAATCCCTATGTAGCCTTGATCATTTCACTCACAACTCTTTGGAAATTTCGGATTTCTTGTTCACAAGGGAGGTGATGCCAAAGTGCATTTTACTGAGATTGACGGAAAGAAGAAACAAGAACAAAAGAACCGATTACTTGCATTTGTCATGATGAGCGAAAACAGCAAAAAGAGTCAACCATTGAAACCAACAACTCCTGGGACCCGCCCACATTGGTTGTTTATCCGTATTGTATCACGAGACGTTAGTTTCATGCACGAGGTTCTGTTATAACGAAGTTTCATTTTGTAGTGATCGGTACGGCCGTGACTAAAACAGAAACGAGACAATCTCGGCACGAGCTTCAAGCACAAGTCGAATTACGGGCTAAATCAAAGTTTTCAGTCTTATGATACCGGTCATCCTCAGTGTGATATTTTTTTTTGTTCCTCCCATTTCTCCCCTTCTTCATTCGCTGCCGTTATATCCAGTGAAAGCGTAAGCCTTTCTGCAATGACGTAGGTCACTCCTACCAATTCCAAGCGAGAGATGCGACGATGTGATAGACAAGTCCTTCACCATGGCCTTCTGCTGCTTTTAAGATGGCCTTGCGACAATTTGCTGTACTCGGGATAACTCTTCTTATATCTAAGGCGCACAGAGTCAATAGAAAATCTAAGCGCTTTACAGAAAAGCCTGCATACCCTAACAAAGCCAAACCAACCCAATAAGCTAAAACGTAATGTGTCAGCTTCAGCATCCAGATGGGCATCCAGAAAGGTGGAGTGACGACAGTTGCGCTATTGTACGCAAAAAGAATGATCTGGAAGATGGACGGCTTCAAATTCGCCCTTTGGCAGTCTCGAAGGTACCCTGCAAAGTTCCGCAGGAAGTCTTCATCGAAACTGTGATCAATATCTTGGGGCTCAAGCCAGACCTTAAAGATGAGGTCCTCTCTGGTCGATGCATGTGCCCAGAAGCGGTGCCTGTAGCTTTGTTCAACGAGCGGTGATTGACGGCGAAACATCCAAGCGAGGACTCTCGACAGGACGTACCGTGTGCCAGGAGGTATCTCCAGAGCTCCGTCATCCTTTGTAATTCGGTATTCTTGCTCATTTTTAATGACACCTAGCACGCCCTGCTCGACTTCGAAGTATTCGGCCTGCTCCAGGTGTATATGCCTGCCCAGTATGGTGAGCTTGGCCTGCGCAGAACAAGATAATACAAGAAATCTAAAGGTAGCTGGCAGGTCTCACAGTGGCGGACCAGAGAGCCCGCTTTGGGCATATGAATTGTCTATATAGTGCGTTTCTCTGCAAACCCAACGGCCATCCTTTCCTTGAAAGAATTCAAAAAGCGCTGCATCATTTGCGGTAAGAATCTTCGACTCAGAGGAGGTGTTCGTTCGTCGTGAGGGGCGTGGAGAGAGCCAGAGTTGCCAACCCCACGCCATCTAGGCAAAGAGAAGAGAGCCCAACTACGGAGATGACGAGAGAGTGCCTTCTTCTGGTGCGAAGCTGAGGATGGCACAGAATAAGCACATCAGGCCTTGATGGCTGAAGGCTTCGGGAGGCTGTACGGTAAATAGAGACCCGCGGCTCGATTCAACATCAGAGGAGGCGGACGAGCGAAACAGTCGCCATCTCGCTCCAACGATTCAATACCATACGCAACGGTAGCAAGTGGCGGTCGACGGCCAGCATAGCAGGGGTGCAGACCTGACAGGTAGAAAAAGAACGAAAACTTCTCGATTATCTCAATAAACGAATGGCAATAATCCCTCAATCCCTGATCACCTAGGGACTTGCATGTTATGATGGCGCCAGGCGAAAGTTGACTACTGAAGGTATCTTAGTTTACACCGTGCCGTGTCTTAGCCAGGCGGGTCGGCGCGTGAATATCGTACATGCGGAAACCAGACGCGCGCTGACGGTGGCGGACACTAGCGCTGAGCAAGGGGCACGTATCCTGGTACACGTGTGACGCACGACCCACCCACCAACGCACAAAGTTGCCCAGATTCTACTCCCTAGTCTGACCTGCATATCTTCCATAACACGCGTGGACAAGGACAGAAACGGCGAATGGCACCTATGTACTGTTGCCTTTTTGTTTCTCCAGCTTCTCGGATCGCGAGTTTGCCACCCAAATTCACCTGCCATGGATCGTCTGTTCGATCTCGGGACGATCCTGCGGCTCTCAGCCGAAGAGTACGCATGTGCTGGAACCGCTCATCTTGAACCTTTCCAACTCGGAAGAGAGCTTCCAAGCCGGAGTTAAGGTAGGTGCACTGAAGCAATTGCATTTCGACTTGTCCGTTACGTGTTCTAAAGTGGATAATCACTCAGAACAGTCCTGGCTGCTCGTCTCTGCCTCTCTTGTGGGCGGTATGAAAGCCTTACCACCTGGTTGGCAATGCGGGCGATGCAAGCATCTCATTCGTGAGTACGAATGTCGCAGGCTATCTCTTTCCCGGTTACTTTGCAACCAATCAATCAAATCTTGCCGAATGCTTAGAAATTTCCAAGATTTCAATGGTAATAATCTTTCTGATGGTTGTGACGGCTTTCTTGCCAAACCAGCTTGAAACTTGAGAGCATTGCCTCAGTAAATTTGAGTGCCTATTATACCATGTACTCAAACTTCTCTTGATACGGCTTCGTTTCCTGGCTCGCTCCTATGTGTTAGGCTACTAGCGCTGTTTTCACGGTTCACCAGATCTCATACTCTCTAAACGAGACCACGACTCTTTACATTTGAACATGGCGACAACCACCAACCCAGAAGAATTCTCTGGCCTCGAGCTAAAAATCCAAGACGGAATTCAGGTCGGAGCTGTTCGTAACAGTGATGATGGTTATACTACGGGTGAATTCTCTGGGACTAGGCCCGACGGTGAAGACGATTCAGACTATGCCAAAAAACGAGAAGATGACTCGGATCTGGCGAGGTCCGTTCATGGTCTCAAGGTCAGTAGCCCTCAGAATACGATGAAGTGATGTGCGGCTGATACATCGTGATTCTAGTGGGTCTTGGCCTATGCCTCCCTCATCTCGACTGTCCTGTTTTACGCGCTCGACGGTACTATCGTACGTGGCTTTGGAGATGTAGTTTTTTGAACGAACCTTACCCAGAGCAGGTTGCAGATATCCAACCGTCCATCATTGAGACACTCGGCGAGGAGGAAAAGCTGCCGTGGATCGGCATAGCTCTAGCTCTCGGCACCATTGCGATCTTGCCTTTGTGAGTCCGAGTTGATTCTGTGCTTTCCATGAACTCTTACATCCTCGTTGACTATGCATGCTGATTGTTAGACAGCGGCAAAGCGTACGGCGTCTTCAACATAAAGTGGTTCTTCCTCTCGTGTGCCATTCTCTTCGAGACAGGCAGCGTTCTTGCTGGCGCTTCACCCACCATGAACTCATTCATTATCGGACGGGTTATCCAGGGCGCGGGCGGATGCGGCTGCTACTCAGGTGCTCTATCATACATCTCTCGCACCACCACCAAACGCGAACGACCCCTTTACCTCTCAGGCGTAGTAACTATGTGGGGCGTTGGAAGTGTTCTTGGACCCGTCATCGGCGGCGCTTTTGCGCAAAGCAGTGCTACTTGGAGATGGGCATTTTATATCAACTTGGTCGTTGCGGCTGTGACTGCGCCGGGCTTGATCCTGTGCCTACCCAGCATCAATCCTACGGATCTTCCATTTACCACGAAACTCCTCATGCAGGACTGGGCGGGAATAGTCATCTTTGCAGGAGGTTCAACTTGTTTCACCATGGCTATTACCTTTGGTGGCGTCGTCTACCCTTTCGACAGTGGATCGGAGATCACTCTTTGGACCATGACAGGTATCCTTCTCATTGTCTTTATCTTAGTCACGATATACCACCCTGGAGTGTCAGCAGAGTACAGACTCTACCCAATACACTTGATGAGGCACAACGAGCTTAACCTTTTACTAATTGCGATTTTCGTGGCTTCTGGCGCCATGATGACAACCCTTTATTACACACCTTTATTGTTCCAATTCACCAGGGGGGATAGCCCTCTAATGGCTGGAGTACGCCTTTTGCCATTTATCGGAACAATTGTCTTCTTTGCGGTTTTGAATGGCGCTTTGATGCCGAGACTGGGCTACTATCAGCCATGGTATCTCTGGGGCACCGCTCTAATCCTGATCGGTTCCTCACTCATGAGTAGCTTCTCTGCCCCTCTCCAGGCCTGAATGATTGACTGATTTCTGAAAGTTACTTTGAACGACTCTACTTCGGAATCTCGCATCTACGGATATACGGCACTCATCGGAGGTGGATGCGGTTCGTTCTTAACTGCGGGATTCGCCGTGGCTCAAGCCCTCGTCCCGATTTCTGACCTTAGTAATACTGTGGGATTCATGGCTATTGGTGCGCATCATTGGTTGACCCCCCTAGTCATGTTTGCTCCTTGTTCACGACAGGTCAGATGATGGGCCAAATAGTTCTTCTCAGCGTAGCAGGTTCTCTGTATCAGAACATGAGCTTGGGCCAGATCCGCCAAATTCTTCCAAATGCTGGGCCACAAGAAATTCTGCAGCTAACTGAGGGAACGCATAGCACTCTCTACAAGTCCCTTAGCAATCTTCAGCAGGCTCAGGTTGTAGAAGCAGTAACAGTCGGGATCCGCAACGGCATTACAGCGCTTGTTCCCGCTTCCGCTCTCGCGTTGATTGGGTCTCTCTTCCTAAGTGTGAGCGTCTAGAGCGTCATTCTGTCTGTATAGGAAACTCCGCTAACTCATTCCCAGCGCCGTAAGCTTTACTAATTGGTTTTAAACAGCATTGGGAACCAAAATATGTCAGAAAGTAATTGGCAGTTTATATCTGATCTATGTCAGATCGGTTGTTTGTCAGGTCATAGTCAGAACAGCCACTGTTTCAAACTGCTCCACCTTAATGACATACATATTCATTCTCACAGAAGAAAAAGCACTGTAAAATACGGCGTATGTACGGCCATACAACACTACGTTTCAACTAATGTTGCTTTCCGCGATATTCAGCAGTGAGCCTCCATAGACTCTGGTTCATTGGCTCATTCGATTCAGGACAGTTCACCACAGTTCAACGCACAACTCTTGCGTAGCATCAAAATTCGTCAAAATATCTTGACCCTTGCGTTTACTGCTAGGAGTATGTTTGTTTGTGTATCGGGTTTTCGTCTTTTTTTTGACGTATGGATGTCTTTCGTCCGGTCGAAGTTGTGAGGAAGCAAACGGACAAACGGAGCTTAGATGCGAGCAAGCAGATTCATTGTGTGTTCTGTAGTAATCTAGCTAAAAGAGGAGTCCGAGATGTAAGAGTGAGGAAGTGAGCTGTTTGGAATGAGTGCAAGTGGCCATGTGCTTATGGGTGGTCCCTGCTCCGACAAAAGTCTTCTAATACGGAGCTCTATCTGAACTTCTAGAATTCGATACAACAGTATTGTTAACTGCTTAGTTCACTGCAAACAGTGGCGGTCCAGATTTTCGGCGTGAGAGCTACAAACTCTTATCTCTGAGTGTTTCGGCCCCATTATTCGGGTACTTGTTTGGATAAGTACACAAGAGTCCTCAAAAGATAAAATAATTACCGTCCATTTCGTTGGCTTTCGCTTCCTCGCCTAAATGCAGGCTCGGTTCAATCGTGGAGCTCCTCTTTCAGCCTCAATGCGAATCATACTTACAAAGCTCCCATAATTTGTGCCGTGCTTATGCCAGCCAAGGTGCGGCTAAAAGACGGGAAGTGTTAAGCCCAACACACCTCCCTAAGTTTCGGATCTAACTGCCGTCTTGTTATACCAACCCGAGCTCGGTCCATAATCTTTTCTTAGCACGTTGCATGGCTCGAATCTCGTAGGACGAACCGAAAATGGCGCTCGCCTCGTGTGTCATTCAGATGATAAGGAGGCGCAATTTAGACGGGCACGAGCGACCAAGCCAACAGCTTGTGGATAAGGCTGAGAGAACCGCAAGGGAAGTGCTTTTGCCCGAGACAACTGAAAAAGTCCAGAATCTGAACCAGTATTAAAGTCGCTGTTCGTAATAGTTTCCCTGGAGTTCTTCATATTCATTGTTGAAACCCTTGTTGCTATTCCAATCACACCAGTTCATAGCAGCGATGAGCGCTTCGTCTATTCGCCGTGTAGTTTACGGCATCACGCTCCTCCAGACACTCGTAACCGGTTCCCCTTTGTCTCTTCATACCACACCCTCTTATTTTCAAGATGCCCCTATCACACGTCGTAGTCTATCAGTTAATACAGTCCAGAAAGAACTAGGCGCACTTCTGTCTAACACCACGACAATCTTTGGACCATCGAACTCCTCCACATGGGAAAATGCGACAGAAAGATGGAACACCTTAGCACCGCCTAAGTTCGAGATCGTGGTGAGGGTAGGGGAAGAGTCGGATATCTCCATAACTGCTAGTGCTATTACAAAGTCCGAATAGATTGCCGCTTCGGCTAACAGACATGTCTAGATCAAATATTGCAACGAGAATAACATCAAATTTTTGGCGACTAACCAGGGCCATGGTCTGACTACTTCCTTAGGGAGGTTCAACGGCCTGGAGATTGACCTGCAAGGCTTGGTAGGTATCACCATTGAACAGGGCGGGAAGTCTGCAATCCTTCAAGCCGGAACGTATGGTAGCGAAATCATGACAACGCTTTGGGATGAAGGCTACGTCACAAGTGAGTACATCTTGATAACTTCCAATTTGAATGATCGAAAGCCAACGTTCTCATTAAAATGACTACTAGCTACTGGATCCAATGAGTGCGTCGGCTTTTTTGGGCCCGCTCTAGGCGGTGGTCACGGTCGTTACGAAGGCCTTTACGGCTTGATTAGCGATAATTTCATCCGCCTGAATGTCGTATTAGCCGATGGATCGAGGGTTGAAGTAAATAATTCAAGTTACCGAGATCTATTCTGGGCAATGCAGGGTGCTGGACACAATTTTGGTATCGTGACCAGCGCCGAAGTCAAGATTTATCCTAAGGAAATCAGCACGTGGCACTACCACAACTACATATGGTCTCAAGATAAGCTGGAAACGGTATTTGAGGCATTAAACAACTTCACTGGCAATGGTACTACGCCTCCCAAGATGGGCGTCAATTTTGGCCAGATTTCTTTCAATACGTCAATCAGCAAGACCGAGGTAGGTAGTTACTGATTTCTCTCGATAGGTCTACTCGCGGGATCAATGATTAAATCTCAGAACTAACACGAACTCTTGTATAGGCCGTCATTTGGTGGAGTTTCGCCTATGCTGGTCCTGCCGCCGAGGCCGAGGAGCTTTTGAGACCATTCAACGCAATTGAAGCTATCACAGAGCAGACTGGTGACGTTCCATATCCCGAAATACCCAATATCCAGTTGACTAGTGTTGCCAGCGGATCTTGCAACTCAAATCCATACGCTATTTCAACTGTGCTGCTTCAAACTTACAATGTTACTGCGGAACGCGAGATCTACGACTACTTCATGAAACAGTCTACTTTGTATCCTGACCTTGCAGCAACCGCCCGCCTCTATTATGAGGGCTATGCAACTAAAGGGATGATGGAGATTCCTGCGTCTTCAACCGCGTACCCTCATCGCAACGAATACCACATCCTGTACGTCATTACGCTCGCCCGAAAACCCGATTTCGTACTAACACTTATCAACTTTGTTACAGGTTCTTCTTGACTGTGGTTCCAGATGGATCAAATCTTTTGGAACCAGCGCAGTCGTGGGCCAACCAGACCAAGGCCCTCTGGAATGCCGGCCAGCCCACGCGCTTGCCGACGACATACGTGAATTATGCAACGGGAGACGAGTCTCTTGAGTCTATATATGGCTACCAAACATGGCGTCTGGAAAGGCTGCGCTCACTTAAGGCTAAATACGACCCCGAAAATCGCTTTGGCTACTACGTGCCCATCGTTTTAGACTCCTAACATTTTGTTACTTTTACGTACCTTATTTCCTCTACTATTCTTCTTTTCTTTGAGCACCAATACAATCATTGGGGCTTCTTTTGTTTCTCTCGACTGGACCATGTAGCTTCTTATAGTTGTTTATGAAGTGAATCAAGTATGATTCACATTGTTTGGAGCATTACTGCCCAAAATGAAATGAAGAAGAGGAGAGAATAATTCGAAAAGACATTGCTTTAACACCTGTAGACAGTTGTAGCTGTGGAACTAGTTGCACGATAGCTGCAGAAGACACGGGTCAAAGTTCACCTGAGTCAATAGTTTAAGAGAGCTCACTTGTGACGGCGTTTGAGTATCAAAAATTTTGCAGTCCTAGGTTAAGGATTTTTTAGGAGCCGTGCGTAGAGGCACTGAATGTCTTGCTGGTCGAAAAACGTTTCATATGGACGTCGAAACCCTGGCAATAGCCCAATGGCATCTGGAAGCATATGCCTTTTTAGAAAAAAGTGAGAAATTCGAAAGTACCAAAAATTGTGTAAATCTAACATGTTATTCTATTTAGTGCATCTGAAAACAAAAGGAAGTTGCTCCTATAACGCGTCACGTGTAGCTTACGAAGAGCTATGGCAATCAGGAATGGATTCAGTGCTGACAAGTATCTTTTCCAAGAGCCCAGACGGTTATACCAAGACGCTCATCTTCATACGGTTTTGAATATGCTTGCAACCAATGCGAAAGGAACCAGACCAGCAAGCAGAGTGAACGATCATCGACCAAAGTCCGCCGAATTAGTCCAACCAAATCACAACCACTGGTTATTTCCGAAGTGAGACAGAAAGGCACCACCATTATTCTCAGCGCTGGAATGTTCCCAGACTGAGATAACATCTCGAACAGCGACTTCCGGGCTGGAAGGGCCCTTGAACTGTGGCGCATACTCCGCAAATTTCTGCAGCATTGGCGCCATGCCTTGCATCTGCTCTGGCGTTGCTGTAAGGGAAAAGAGTCAGTTAGCTAGTCCTATGCTTGGGTTGAATGGGATCGAACCGTTCTTGAAATGACCAACGTCAACCATCCCTGGACAGATACTCAAGAAAAGCACGCCGTCTTTCTTGTACTGAGCGTTGAATTTGCTTGTTATCATATTCATCGCTGCTTTGCTGGTGGAATATATGGGCTCCGCCGTTAGTCCATACTTGTTTGTGAAATCCATATCTGCCAGACCACTAGATATGGTTACAACTTTCTTGACTTGGCCTTTAAGGAGTAATGGCATGAACAAGTTGAATAAGTGGATATTGGCAATGACGTTGACTTTAAACAGCTTCTCCAAGTCCTCCTCAAGCTCCTTCGGCTTGTTTCCTCTGTTTATTTTGCTTTGTCAGTCCTCTCACCATGAAAATGAGTCGGCAATGCTGCAAGAAGACTCACAGAACTCCAATAGGGTCATAGGCATCAAACTCTGTCACGTAGCCAGCGTTTGCGATAAGGTAATCAAGGTGACCGCCTGTAATTCTAGCAGTGTCGGTGGCAGCTTTCTGGCAAAACGATGTTAACAGGCGATAATGGCCGCGGGAGTAACTTCGCACTCTTAGAGCCTCGTAGTCGGTCATGTCAGCCTGCAAGATATGTATATTTGAACGGCCTTTCAGTTCGTCCGTCACTCTCTTGTCGGTCGTAGGCTTGTCTCTAACGATGCCAATGATGGTATTCGCATCATTGCTCGATATCTGGCGAAGAAACTCAAACTATCGGAGGTCAGTCGGTCTTTCAGATTCGTGTGCCAGCCAATCGAGTGGAAACTCACGCCCAACCCCTTAGAAACTCCGGTGATGACATACGAGGGCATTTCTGGACGATTTACCTGCAAAAAGGTGAGAATGCTAGATCGTCTATCCCAAGAATGTCAAAGACCCTTCGGACGCAGCAGACGCGAGCTATGTCCAGGTACCTACCTAGGTTTATGCTCTGTGGTCGTGTACAATCGATGTATAACTACGTACTAATAAAAGGAGATTAGTCGCGATGCTAGAATAAGCAGAGGTTATCCTTGTTTACTAACAGTCACTGTCTAAGCGAGATTGCCTGCATCCTGCAGGGCACAGCGACATGTCGATCCGCACAAAGTTGCCCTGATCTTGTTTGCGCAGCTGAGGTGCGTCATGCATACATTGGAACGCGCTGCTCGCACATTCTTGCCCAGCTTTGGATTATAAATCTTGTTTGCATCAAAGCCGAGGTTCGCACACACTTGCCGGAATTCCTAGTCCAGCGCTTACTTGCATAAGACGTTGGATGGTGTATCTCAAGTTCAGGTTCATATGTACCGATCCGCATCTGTACCCACATTTGTAGATTCAAACTCACCGGTAGGGATGGTATCTGAAATTTTAGGCGAATTTACAGAAAGCACGCCACGCAGAGACAGGCTCCAAAGAAAGTCATTCCTTGCCGATCAAGTCTCGGGATTGAGCCGCAGCGATCTACGTCAAGACCCTCTATCCGGTACCACGGAAGTGCAAGGAGAATCAGAAAATCGTCACCTGATTTAATTTGCCTGGTCGGAGTACAGATCGGAGATAAACATCCGATTTTGACAGTTTCACGACCTCCAGTTTCCCTGTGGGCTTAGAAATGCCTTTTTTTAGGTACCTAGGTATTCAAGCTGACAATTGAGCCACGCTCTACGATTATTAAGATAAGTGCTCCGTAGGCAACTTTCCACGAACGCATATCCGCGAGAACCACCAGTCGATCGGAATCCCGCGACGAGTCTTCACTACATCCGATTGAACGTTGTCCATAGAGAAGTAGTCATAGAGATGACAGCTGCGAGTAGAAGCTGCGGAACCTGCAGAGGTAGGAGCAGCAAACTCTAAATCGGTCTCATTGCAGCATCTAACGGCTTTGATCTCACTGTTCAGACCGTAGAATTCTTTGTGATCGCGCCACTCCGACTTGCACGCAATGCTCTCAAGCAAGGCGGAAATGCAAAGGCTACGGCCTCCGACTGTCCTGGCCAAGTGCCAATGACAGGAGGCGCGCCATTGTCGGAGAGCCAACATTGCATCAGCATCGGCGCAAAAATGGAGCTCGCTGTCTCTCCGATCCAAGGTTTGTCCATGCATCTGCTTGGGATATCGAGATGCATTACTACTTGACCAGCTCAACACCAAATAGTGAGTCGTCAACCACGTTCTTGGTAAGATGAGGCAGATAGTGTAGCTTGTAACTGACACGTCCTAGGGCGCATCCTGCCCGTTCTGCACATGCCCATGTCCTGGAATCCGTCTACTTTGGAGGTTGTAGATAAAGATTTGTTTGACTATTGTGAGTCTACGGACGATCTTTCGGCTAGATCTAATAAATGTACACTCAGTCCAACATGTCGCTTCCCAGTCCCTTACCGCCTTCGGGCATGACCCTACATATGTGGGTAGAGTCCTTACCCGCATTGCTCTAGCGGGTAACACTCCCTCTGCCACAGCAGTACTCCAGTCATTGCTTGCATTATCCTCATTACACCGCTACGGTGTTCAAACGCAGGCAGCTAGGCTCAAAATATCAGCTCTTAAGGCCTTGGCAGCTGCGTCGAAGAGCAACATTAGCGCAAAGGAAGCGATTCAGCATGTTGCCGCTGGCATGCTACTTTGCTCTTTCGAGGTCAGTATCAATATACTTCCCGCTCACGAGATACTGACCCAATATTCGTTAGATCCACCAAGCATCTTGCACCTCGAGCCAATGGACGTGGTATATCTGCGGCGTCAAGGAAGTCATCAACACTGCCTGCCTCAGTACATCTCATAGGGACAGTGACTTAGTGACGTTAGTGGACTGGGTGTATTACCACGATGTATTAGCCCGCTTCAGTCTGCGGCACTGGCACGGTGAGACTAAGAGGATTTTTGGATCGATCCCATGCCCAGAGGTTCGTAGGCAGGTTGATCTGACCGGATAAGGCCTCTGATACAACAGCAGACTTCTCACGTAACGCCCGCTACTTTGACTATCCTCGAGCTATTGTCGGAAGTCTGCAACACGGTCCCTGCAAAGCCGCCGGACACGATGTCTGACCAAGACTTGGGTTATTACAAGAGCTTCTTGAAAGTCCTTGAATGGAAAATCAGGACTCTAACCATCCCAAAAGCCGCGACTGACGACACTTCAGATACAACAAGGGTTGTGGAACTGTATCGACTCGCTCTCTTAGTTTATCTCCACCGGGTGTCCGGAGCTATGCTTGACCAGCCCACTAAGACTCAGCAGCAGATTGACAAGGCCTTTGCCATACTTTCTCAGCTATCTTCTTGTGAGCGACAGTTCCCCATGTTTATCTTAGGGTGCGAAGCTCGAACGGATGATCAACGGGCCACTATCCTCGACCTTATCTCCAGGACCGAGAAAAACATTTCCTCACGATCTTTGAACTATGTTAAGATACTGATACAGGCTATTTGGACTCAAGACGACCTCGCTGATCATGAGCTTACATACTGGGACAAGCTCAGTTCTATGATAAGCTGTTGCTCAGTCGTTCCTAGTTTAGTCTGAGCAGTAGATAGTGGAGTATCAAGTAGTTTGGATCTAGCTACAGGTGTGCATGGTAAAGTGCCTACCAATAATACGTGATGAAAGCTTCAAACGTAAGAGCAGGAAGTCTCCGTTACCATGAGTGGCTTGCAAACCAGCCAAGCGAACCTGTCCTGCTCATTCAGTACCCGATGAACGGAGACATCATACTCGGACTTTAATCGGCAAGCGGAGCCATCTCGATGGTGATGAAGTCACTACGTGATAGTTTCGTCGTATTAGATGGTAGCTAAAGTGCGTATGATACTCTGTACAAATGCTCTTGTAGCATGGTTTTATATGCGATGTTTTTTATGGTAGCTGACTCTTAAAAATGTAATAAATATTCCATCCTAGAGGCAGCCTACTCAGAGGAAATCTTCACGTTCGTATCTAAAGAGAGGGTTTACCTGGCTGACCAAATTGCATGAATGTCCCAAAAGCTCCTCATCTTGGAGCTATACCCGAGAAACTGGTTACTAGTTTGGAATAAGAGATTCTTCTAACATTTGTAGATAGTACACAAAGGCCAACTCCTGTTGTCGTCTTTCATCTCAAGAAATCTTAGCAAGCTTGCCGCGTTTTCCTGAGCTGGAGTTTTCCGCATGAGAGGTTGACTACATGCATGTCTACGCAATTCAAACCTTTATTGCGCTGTTCCAGATGTACATTGCCCCGCATCTCCATGGGGATACGTGAGCTGCATGTAAGCATAACCTAATGGACGATATATCATGACATGCTCCCAAGCTGACGGGCTTATACTGGATTTATCCTAGGTCAAGCTACCAGTTGAGGCCATTGCCAACCTGTGCTAAAAGAAGCCTGTGTTATCTACTGTCGCCGTCATAAGATATCGGTCGATATCTCACCAGCTCTTACTTCTCGCATACCTAGTTATCATGTCATCAGCGCTCCAAAACGAAGCTGCGTTTGAGGCCTCAGTTCTCGGTTTCATATATCGGCAGTTTACAAGACCCAAGCCCTTGCCGAAGAGCACTCCGCTGACCGGTCAAGTCGCCATCGTCACAGGTAGCAATGTAGGAATTGGACTGGAAGCATCACGACAGCTCCTTAAACTTGGACTTTCCCACCTAGTCATGGGTGTCCGCTCACAAGCCAGAGGCGACTTAGCAGCAGGCCAACTGCGCAGGGACTTTCCAGGCTCCACGATCTCTGTCTGGATCGTCGATCTGGAATCTTACGAGTCGATTCGCGCCTTTGCAGACAAATGCGCAACTCTGCAACATATTGACATAGCGATACTCAACGCTGCTCTGCAGAAGACATCGTTTACGACTGTCGCCGCCACAGGCCACGAAACTACGATGCAGGTTGACTACCTTGGAACGGTGCTGCTGGCCATCCTGCTTCTCCCCATCTTTAAAGCCAAGAAGACGGCCAACGGGTCACAGCCACCTGTTCTCTCTCTCGTGGGATCGGATTTGCACTACCAAGCGGAGATGGAAACGAAAGGTCCGGTGCTAAAGCAGTTCCACAAGCCCGAGGCCTTTAGCCAGCTCACATGGTACGGCAAGGCAAAGCTACTGCTCACGCTCTTTGTCGCTAAGCTCGTGGAATACGTCGACCCTGGCGACGTCCTCGTCAACATAGCGAATCCTGGTATGACCAAAGGCACGGAGATCTTCCGTGAATCACCCAGCGTTTTCCTCCGAGTCATGGCCGTGCTTCAAGTCCTTCTGGCGAGATCTGTTGAGGTGGCCGCTACAACCTATATTGATGCGGCCGTCACTCAAGGCAGAAAGAGCCATGGCTCTTTTACTAGTGATTGGACCATCAAACCGTAAGAATTTTCTCGTGCCATATAGTTTCGCGATAAGAACAAAAAGGATTCTAACTTTGTGCGTAGATACCCTAAGATCTGGTATACAGCAGAGGGGCGGGAACTCACAGAACGGTTGTGGGAAGAAACGATGGAGGAACTCAATTTCGCTGGCGCATCTAAAATTGTAGACGGAATGAGGACAGGTCGATAAGCTACGTCGCACGTCCCATCCAAGGCTCCCAGCCATTTATAGCTACATAAAATCGTCAAAAAATGTTGCTCCCGCACCTTGACCAGAAGGATCATGCCCGTTGTTCCATTTTGGATACGAATTTGTATGATGAGGTAGAAATCGTCGCAGGCTCGAGGGCGATGGCTGCAGCCAGGCCAGGGCTTTGATTTGGTTCATCCCATGCTATGGGCCGCTAACAGTTCGCAGTACGCATTCAGGAGTTGCAGGAGGACACTGGTATAGTTCGCGTTATTAGTGGCCGTCGCCGCCGTGCTACGTGCTATCACGCCTGCAAAGATCATGGTATGTTGCTGCGAGATTCAGTAAACGCTTCGCACTTTGTGGAAGGCAAGTGCTGCCTTGAGAGGGCCCAATCGAAACCTCACCTTGCCGGATCGCTGTCATAACGCTGTTGGCCAGGTCTTCTTTCTTCTTCCATCATTGCCTGCACCAGCACGCGTTGCAATGTGAGTTGCGCACATAAAAAGAGAATTGTAAGAGTTTAGGCTACCAAGGAGCAGCAGACAAAATAAGCATTATGCCCCACGCTAGTACCAATAGGGCAACCTCAACCGACTACCGACACCACTTCCGTTTAAAAGCACGTAAGAACGTTCAAGTCCGCCAAGAGAAGAGTACAAATCATGGCGTTTCTATTCAGACCCTCTGTTGCAGTAGATATACTCATTCTTTACAGTTGCGCTTTGACCATGGCCTTTCATACTCATGATGAATCGGGGTATCGGGGGTCTCAAAACTATATGTTGAATTGGCAATAACGTTGAGAGAGTGTGTTTATGCGCTGATGGAGGTTACCCTAATAGAGCATTTTGTCCAAGGAGATGGAAGTTCACGAAGGCGGAGCAATGAATGATGTCTCACTTGTCAAACACGCCGTGTTAGGTGCGAAGAGGAACATCCCATTTGTAATAAATGTGTCAAATCAAAGCGCTATTGTGAAGGGTACAATCTGTTGAGGCGTGAGATCAGACCAAAGAACATGTACGAAGTAGATGTAAGAACTAAGGTCTCTGAGGACCGTGAGGGGTGAATAAATACAGCCTGCGCTAGTGCCAAACGCGGTAATGCCAACCAATAGACCTTCCTTCTAATACTCCCCTGAAGGGACAGTGGTTAAGAGATATATATACATCACATACCAATGCTTCATATCTTCTTTTCCCTTTGTGAAAATCCATTCATACTCCCCTGAATTAATAAACGTAGGTTTAATAAAATGAAAAATGAGAATAAACGGGTTCAGAATAAGTATGATAGATTCAGTGGAGGTTTTAAAAGAATGATATTATTTAACTGGATGGCTTAAGATCTTTATTATAAGGTTCCAAAGTTATAAAAACAGTAGCGTTTTAGTACAGATATCAGTGAGGTTGTTTAATAAAATAATATATTAAATAGATATAATATTGTTTTATATAAGTTCACAGACGTAGTGGTAATAAATCATAATATATCTGAATCTGGCACTGATTTATTACTCATAGGTGAGGTTTATAGCGCTTTAGTTATCTGTAATAAGTTCATAAACAGTGTTAAATTTTATTTTGTTAAAAGCATTCTTAATTCAGATAAGGTGGCTTATAGTATACAAATATAACATATATTTAGTTTCATATATTAATTTAATAACAGATGATTGTTTTTTTAATAACTAACAGACCGTAACACTGTTAACTTAAAGGATATAGCCGCTGGTGAAATAAGAGATATTTAGGTTTAAATCTTATAAAACGTCTGTGAAGATATAAACCTTTATTTTTTTTTTTTTTACTTATAATTCAGAGTGACGGAAAACCACAGTATACTCTGTTATATTTTTAATATAATAAAGAACTTATTTTATAAACCTAACATAATTATTTTCGGGATTAAAATTAAATGTTTTGTTAAAACAAGTTACGAGCACTGTGGGATCGTCGGAGGACGCAGAAAGGGAAGTAGAGTCACCTGGAATTGTGTGCGATGCACTGCTGTAAAAGGAACTGCCAACTGTGTTGCTTGCTGATATGCTAGCTAGTGAGTTGATAGATACAGTCATATTATGCGTTGGGAGAAAAGGATGAGTTTAATTTCCGCAGCGCTTCACATATTAATCCTATTATGGATAACCACCTAACTTATATTATCCTACTGAACTGTATATTCTTAACACTCTTTTTTAGATCAGGAGGTTAACACTCCGTTAACTTAAGTTATTAAATAAACTTTTAAAACCTGTTACTAATTAAAGGTTTAATCAGTCTGTTTATAATTATTTTAGAACTAAAGATAAAATTAACAGTAATCTTTCTTATTTTTTATAATATTTAAATAAAGTGGTAAGCTATATTAATATATTTAAATCTTTTATGGATATATATATCTTTAATTAAAGTAAATACAGTCTGATTATT